>BLSH010288207.1:220841-231774 GCA_018402905.1 Glandirana rugosa
GCGAAGAGATCGCGTAACGGATTATTACTTAATTTTTATCACCAGTGACAAAGAGAGTTTCAGAAGGGCCTTTGCCTAAGACCATAAGGTGCGTCAAAATACAATAACGCAGACGATGCCAAAAGTCGGAGGAGGTAGACGTAAACATCGTTCCAATCTGCAACTACTACTAAAAGATCGGAAAAAAGGTGAAATTGATAGAGACGAGGACGTTAACTCACAACACGAAGGTCGCAGAATAAGGTAACCAGACGAAATAGGTGAAAAAGAAAGTGTCTGAGATAGAGGACGGCGTCTTAGGGACACTTCACCCAGTAGTAATCTCAACTCGCTTGTGGACCTGCAAGCCCAAGACGTTCGTTGTCCGTGCGATCGTTCGGGTTCCGTCCGGACCCGGACTTTGTCCCGAAGTTCGGACGGACCAGCAGAACCCGAACGTCCAGGTGTTCGCTCAACTCTAATGATGACCCACTTCACAGGGATTCTGCGGCAGGAGATAGAGTCTGTGAAAGAAAAAGTGGATAAAGCAGACCAATGGAATAAGACGCTGGAAGCACAACACTCAATTGCAGGAGCAGAGATAGTTAAAGTGGAAAAAAGGCTAGAAAATCATCATCAACGTCTAACCTTGCTACAAATGCAGATGGAGGAGGCTGAAAACCGTAGCAGACGCAATAACATAAAACTGCGTGGAATACCAGAATCCGTTTCCGGGAAGACTTTGAGAGAAACAGTGACCACTATTTTTAATTCATTATTAGGCAATGCGCTAGAGAAGCGGATTGAAATAGACCGGGCCCATAGAGTTCCATCTTCCCGCAATCCATCTCAACCAAAGTCAAGAGATGTGTTATGCAGAGTGCATTTTTTTTCGGTAAAAGAGGCTATTCTTAGGGTAGCATGGAAACATGGCCCGTTTAAATTAGAAGGAGCGGTGATACAGCTATATCCCGATCTTTGCAAATAGACCTTATACAGACGCCGTTTATTAAAACCGCTATTAGAGGTCATCAAAAATCACGTTTCTTCTTAACGATGGGGACATCCCCTGGTGCTAATTATAACACAGCAAGATCGAAACATTGTCTTGAAACATCCGGGACAACTTCCCGCAATATTTCAGTTTCTGGGAGGCGAGCCTGTTCTGATCCCGAATTGGATCGATCTGCAAGATCCATAAGTCAAATCAAAGAGGAACAGTCATTAGGTCATAAAGATTTAAGATAGCTAGAAAGATAATGTAGAGGATGTGCGATTTAGTCACTATAGGAGTCGGGTAGCCAAAATGGTAGGATCATATCCGGAAGTGAATCTGGTTGATGACATCGACGGATAGCCTGAGAGGGCAGGAAGAGAGGAATAAAGTCGGAGGTGTGATACATCCATATATTTTGGCTGTCTACTTCTTTTTTTTTTCTTTTTGTTTTCCCATCTCCTCTCTTTACTGGCAGGCTGGTATGGGTCTAGATGGGGAATTGAGGGGAGTCGAGGACGGGTTGGCCAGGACTCAGGACACCGCCGATTAAGCTAGACTTTTTCTCTTTTTTGAGGTGTTTCAGGTTTTTTTTTCTTTTTTCAGACCGTTCACACGAGCCGTACGTTCGGGGCGGGAGTCCCTTTTTTTTTTTTATTTATTATTGCGTACCTTTCCTCTCGCATTTCTCTCTCTCTCCTCCTCCCCCTCCGGTGCTCCGATTAGAGGACCGCGGCTCCCCTTCACATAGATAGACGAAGACTTGGTTAGGGAGGGTGCTAATATGCCACACATCACCTTGTCCTCATATAACGTTAAATGGCTTAATAGCCTTAGAAAAAGAACCAGACTTTTGAGTGAACTTTGGAGATCAAAAATCAATGCCGCTTTTATACAAGAAACCCATTTCAAAAAGTCCAAAATATTTAAACTGGGAGATAACAGATATATGCATCAAATAGCTCAAAAGCCAAAGGGGGTCTCAATTTTAATCTCTAAGAATACTCCTTGGACAGAGAGGAGGGTTATTGAGGACGAGGAGGGTCGTCTCCTCATTGTGCAGGGGACCCTCTGCGAACAAAAGGTCATCCTAGTTGGGATGTACTTGCCCAATGAGGGTCAAGTTGAATGTTTAGAAGCCCTACTTTCTTTAGTTGTACAATATAAGGAGGGACATTTGATAATTGGGGGGGACCTAAATCTGGTGCTTGATCCATTATTGGATACTTCAAGAGGGACCTTCCATGTTTCCCATACAAAACTCCGTAAATGCCAGTTACTCTTGCAAGATTTCCAGCTGGTGGACAGCTGCAGAGTTCTAAACACATATGAGAAGGACTATACTTTCTATTCTAATGATCATAAAACTTATACAAGAATAGACTACCTTCTTATCTCACAGAGCATTCTACCGCTCCTTTCCTCTGCAAGTATAGGTTTTTTCACTCTATCTGACCACGCCCCTACATCATGTTCGATCAATCTAGGGGGGAGACAGGGACGGGAATGGCACTGGAAATTGAACGAGAGTATCCTGAGCGAAGAGTTGTATAGAAACCAGATAGGTAAAGAACTAGATCAGTTTTTTGCTGAAAATGAGGTGGAGGAGATCTCCCCTATATGTCTGTGGGAGTCTCATAAATGTGTGATCCGAGGGACCTTCATCAGATTGAGCTCTCAGCGTAAAAAACTCCTAAGCTCCCAAATGGATTCATTGCTGGCGGAGATTCGTTCTCTAGAAATTCTGCATAAGAAATCCCAAGTTAAACTGCTACAAGTAAGGGAGAAACTTAACTCTTTGCTAAACGCGAAAGCAAAGGCTAAAATCACTCAGGACCGCAGAGAGGTCTATGAATATGGGAATAAGGCAGGCAGATTGCTGGCCAAAGTTTTACGGAAGCAGAGGGAGAGGAATTATATTACACAAATTAAAACAGAGAGAGACGTTATGGTGAAATCTTCTAAAGAAATTGCGGGGGAATTTAAAAAAATACTATGCAGCCCTCTATAACTTAGGTCAATATAATTTGACCCAGGGGCAGGAGGACAAATACAATATGGCCAGGCGTTACATAAAAGAATCTGGGATGCCGACGCTTCCAAAAGCAGCGATACAGGAATTAAATAAGCCAATTACTGAGGAGGAATTTATAAATACCTTAGAGTCTATGAAAAAGGGAAAGGCCTCAGGGGAAGACGGATACACTTTGACCTATTACAGAATTTTCGTGGATAAATTAGCGAAAAGATTTGTACGGGCATTTAATTCACTGAGAACAAGACAACAAAAATTAAGAGATATTCTAAGGGCAAACATAACGGTCATACCAAAAGAGGGTAAAGATCCGGCTATGTGTGCGAGCTACCGACCCATATCCTTATTAAATATAGACCTAAAAATTTTCACTAAAATTTTGGCCTCAAGGCTAAACAAATACATGACATCATTGGTCCATCCGGATCAGGTGGGGTTCCTCCAAGGGAGATAGGGTAAAGAAAACATACAAAGAGTTTTAAACGTAATTCACCTCACCTCCAGTAAAAAGTTGCCACTTGAGCTTTTTTCGGCAGATGCAGAAAAAGCATTTAACAGGGTGGACTGGTCTTTCCTAAAGGCCACCTTAGAACATATTGGCCTTCCTGGGGAGGGATGGGGGTGGTGGATCTCGGCATTGTATTCAGTGCCATCGGCCAGAGTGAAGGTGAATGATAGTTACTCAGAAGACTTCCCTATAAGGAATGGTACGTGGCAAGGGTGCCCTCTGTCTCCTCTCATTTTCATCCTCACGTTGGAACCCTTCCTATGCACAGTTAGGGCAAGTCAAGGGATAAAGGGAGTACCGACCAAAGGGTTGGAGCATAAAGTAGCTGCATACGCAGACGATCTGATCTTTTTCTTGACTAACCCAAAAAAATCTATAATCGCGCTACAGAGTGAACTCTACAAACATAGTGAAATGTCCAATTATAAGGTAAACTATTCAAAATCTGAGGTGTTAGGAGTAAATTTAGACCCCAAAATGAAACATCAGATAAGTGAGATTTGTAGTTGTAGATGGACAAATTCTCACATTCAGTACTTAGGAACCAAGATTCCTATAAAGGCGAGTAAAATTTTCGAACTTAACTTTGCCCCACTTCTTCACCCATTTAAAATTGACCTTAATAAATGGGACAAGGAGATGCTTACCTGGTTCGGACAGACCAATGTTATTAAAATGAATATAATGACGCGTTTGATTTACCTTTTGCAATCGTTGCCGATTAGTATTCCTATGAGTTTCTTAAAAGACTTACGAGTAAGATTCTCCAAATTCATTTGGGCGGGCAAGCCAATGCGGGTGAGTAGAGCTATCTTGACACTCCCAAAATCTAAAGGGGGGATAGGTCTCCCCGATCCAATAAAATATTATGAAGCAGTCCATTTATCCAGAGTTCTGGAATGGTGTGCTCAATCAAAAAACCCCAAACAATGGATACAGTTAGAACAGGTGACAGGGGACCTCCCTCTGGGAGGAGCGGACGCAATTTTGAAGCATGACATGGGTATCATTTTACTCGGCGTAACATTATCTTTCACAATATGCAAAGAAATGGGCCTAACTTTACTGGTGTCTTATTTTTTAACTCAAAAAAACTGAATTTTAAAAAAAAAAATTGCGCTTGTAAGACCGCTGCGCAAATATGGTGTGACATAAAGTTTTGCAACAATTGCCATTTAATTCTCTAGGGTGTTAGAAAAAAATATATAAAATGATTGGGGGTTCTAAGTAATTTTATGGCAAAAAAAGTGGTTTTAACTCATAAGCACCGAACCCAAAAAACAGGCTCGGTCTTGTAGTGGTTAATAGTGGACATTGTCTGTCAGTAGAGCAGTAAACAGGCCAGTTTCAGTAGAGCAATGGACTTTGTCAGTAGGGCAGTGAACGTTGTTAGTAGAGCAGAGGTTGGTGTCAGTAGGGCACTGGAAGGTGTCAGTAGTTTTTTATTTTTATTATTTTTTACAATTTCATTTTTTTTTTTTTTACAATTTTTTTTAACAGCCTTGTTGGGGGGCTTTGCTGAAATATTAGGCGTCTGAACAGACCCGATGTCTCACTTTTGAAACAGAGAAAGGGACTGAGGACAGAGATTCCCCCGTCCCTTTCTTTGCAGCCTCAGTTGCACTGGACAGTGAATTAACAGGAAGTGCTCTGCTATGCTGTGTGGCTTCCTGTTCATTCACAAACTGAAACATAGTGAACACAATTTAAAGTGGTTGTATCCCCTTACAAAAGAAAAAAAACACCTGCAAGGCAAAGGCATAATGAGCTACTATGCATCGCATACTAGCTCATTATGAAATACTTACCTCAGAACAAAGCTCTGACAGGTACGCCTGGTCCCTGAAGTGGGAGCTTCCATGTTCCCTCCGTGGATCCTTCTGGGTTTGCGGCACCAGCACTGTGAGTGGCTGTAGCCGCGAGACGTCACTCTCGCGCATGTGCCGCGGGAGCCGTCTTTGTGGCAGACTTTCCGGCAAGGTCTGGCGTTTTGCGCCAGGACACCACTGCGCATGCGCCGTGATGTCAGTGCCTGCTTGCAGTGGGAACATCTCCAAAACCAGTGGTTCTCAACTCCTGTCCTCAGGACCCACCAACAGGCCAGATTTTAAGTATTACTTTGGGGAGATGCAGACTAGAATACTGCAATCACTGAGCAGCAAATATCACCTGTGATGCATTTCAATTATCCTGCAAACCTGGCCTGTTAGTGGGTCCCGAGGACAGGAGGTGAGAACCACTGTCCTAAACCATACAGGTTTAGGAGATATTCATGTTACCTACAGGTAAGCCTTATTATAGGCTTGCCTGTAGGTAAAAGTTAAATTTTTCATGATACAACCGCTTTGATATGCTTCAGTTATGAATGGACACATGAGTGATCGGTACCAATCGCTCAGTGACCATTAAGAAAAGGAAGGGGACAGTAAATGATGGCCCCTTTACTCACTCTCCATCCTGAAGCACCCCCTGCAGCAGCAGAGAGGAGTGGAAAGGAGAGGAACCTGCACAGAAGAGGTGGCATTTCCTAGAACCGATTGGCTGTATTTTCCTCCTACTGCCAGTAGAAGGGAGAGGAGGAGAAGCTGCCTTTCAGCAGCTGCAGGAGGAAAATACAGCCGCTTGGTTCTACTTAATGGCACTCCTCCTGTCCAGGTGTGACAGAGAGGCCACATGGGCCTACTAGAGCAGTGCTTCTGAACCTCAGTCCTCAAGTACCCCCAACAGCCATGTTTTCCTTTACTTTGCACAGCTGCTTAAAATCAATATCAATGACAGGGTATTGATAAGCGCTATTTTATCTAAGGAAAGTTCCCAAAACATGGCCCTTTGGGGGTACTTGAGAAATGAGGTGGAGAACCACTGCCCTAAAGCATGAGGAGTCACAGTCTGGTCTGAATATTGTGTCTCCATTTCAGGTGGACTGAAACCCCAACACAATTCAAAACAGGGAATGTCTGGATGAATCCCTGACAGGTGGCAACCAAGGATGGTCTCGGGCGTGTGCGGAACCACACATGCCCGATCCCGCCAGGAAGCTGACACTGCACAGCGCGAATAACAGGCAGTGAGACATTTCCCTATCTGCAGCGATCGATAAATGTCTCACTGCCTGCAGTGTCGGCTTCCTGGCGGGATCAGGCACGTTCAGTTCTGAACACACCTGAGCCCATCCTTAATAGCAACCCTAGTATAGATCCCTTTAGTTCTGTGTTAGGTCTCTGTGCAGGCAGATGTAAATGTATGCGTGTCTGAAGGTTTTCAAACCTAGACGGACTCGGAGTTAATTGGATGTAAATGGACGCATGTTCTTTTATATTTGCCTACTCATAGGCCAACATGCAAAATGGAGTAGACACATCATCTGTTTCACACGCCACACGTGTGCAGTGCGTCCTCTCTTCCCTTATCCCAGCAATGCTTAGCTCATCCACTGATGAAGGGGGGGGGGGTAGCATGCACTACACATACACAGCTTTTGAATAAGGAATCGCACCCGCTCCTGCGATATTGCGCCCAACGCCTGCCGTGTCTTGAAAATAAGCCAGAATGTAAACACTTGGAGTATTTCAACCAGGCTTCATGGGTGACAGAAATGACCTATAGCTATTGGATTTCCATTAAACAATAAGTTTTACAAATAGCAAAGTGTATGTTAAATTACTAACATCTCTTGTCTTGACTACTGCAACTCCCTCCTCATTGGCCTACCTTTAACCACTTCAGCCCCGGAAGGATTTCCAGCTTTAGGACCGGAGCCCTTTTTGCGATTCGGCGCTGCGTCGCTTTAACTGACAATTGCGCGGTCGTGCGACGTTGTACCCAAACAAAATTTGCGTCCTTTTTTTCCCACAAACAGAGCTTTCTTTTGGTGGTATTTGATCACCGCTGCGTCATTTCTGATCGCCGCTATAAACAAAAGAAGAGCGACAATTTTGCAAAAAAACCCAAATTTCTTACTTTTTCCTAAAATACAAATCCAAAAAAAAAATATAAAAAAAACATTTTTTTTCACCGTTTTTGGCCGATTTATATTCTTCCTCATATTTGCGATAAAAAAAATCGCGATCGGCGTTTATTGATTGGTTTGCACAAAAGTGGTCGCGTTTACGGATGATGAGAATTCATTTTTGGGGTTTTTAATTTTTTTTTTTTTTTACTAAAAATGGCGGCGATCTGCGATTTTTGGCGGTACTGCGATATTGCAGCGGACATGTCGGAACGTTTTGACACTTTTTTGGGACCATTGGCATTTATACAGCTATCAGTGCTATAAAAATGCACTGATTACTGTGTAAATGCCATTGGCAGTGAAGGGGTTAACCTGCAGGGGGCACGCTAAGGGTTAATTATGTTCCCTGGGCGTGTTCTAACTGTATGGGGGACTGCCTAGCTGGGGAAGGGAAGTGGTCACAGCCTTCACGTAAAGGAAGGCTGTGATCACAGCCCTTCCCCCTCACACAGAGCGGAGGTCCGTGTTTACATACACGGACCTCCGCTCATTCGCTCCGGGGGGGGCATCGCGGGTGGCCAGCGGCAATCGAAGCCGCCGCACCCGCTCCCTGGCCCCCCTGGACACAGTGAGCGCGCCTCCGGCGGCGCGCGCGCGCTCACTATACACGTTCCCACAGCCGCCGTCGTATGACGGCGATTTGCGGGAACGAGCCACTTTGCCGCCGTCAGATGCCGATCGGCGGTCGGCAAGTGGTTAAATAGACTATTCCCCCTTCAGCCCATCATGAATGCTGTTGCCAGACTCATCCACCTTACAAACCGCTTGGCGTCTGCCACCCCTCTCTGCCAATCCCTCCATTGGCTGCCACTCACCCAATTAATTAAATTCAAAATACTAACAAGTTACAAACTCTGCTCCCAACTACATCACTAGCCTAGTCTCAAAATACCAACCTAATTGTCCTCTTCGTTCGTCCCAAGACCTCCTGCTCTCCAGCTCCCTCATCACCTCCAAGACTTCTCCTGAGCCTCTCCCATCCTCTGGAATTCCCTACCCCAAATCTATCCACTTTCCGGCTATCCCTGAAAACTATTCTCTCCAGAGAAGCCTATCCTGCCTCCACCTAACAACTGCACTTTTATTTTCTTCATCAGCTCACCCCCCCCCCCAGTTATTGTCCTTTTGTATCACTTGACCCTCCCTCCTGGATTGTAAACCTTAACGAGCAGGGCCCTCTTATTCCTCCTGTATTTAATTGTGTTGTACTTGTACTGTCTGCCCTAATATTGTAAAGCACTGCGCAAACTGTCGGTTCTATATAAATCCTGTAGAATAATAATTACTAGGGCCCTTGGTCTGCATGGGTGCGTTTATGTAGAAGGTGAACTCAACCTTTAACTGAGCTGATCCCTCAGCCATTCAGGGTCAGAAAGTTGAGGAGAAAGCCATGTCCATGTCAGTTTATTACCGGGAGCTCCATATAAACATGCACAAGTCGGACCCCGGGCAATGTTTGATGAACAGATTTTTATAGAGGGCCGTGGCGGTCCCACGCTTTGATTATCTCTCCCTTGCTCCCTCCCTTTTTCCCTCCTCCCTCTATCACGCTGCCCCATGCGGATGTGACATTTCACTGAGCCGCCATTTTGAGAGCCTAGCGTCTCCACACACAGGCTGTGTAGGCAGCCAGCATAGACAAGGGAGGAAAAGGCGCTGTTATTGTGGTTAGTGAGCTCGGCGGGCCTGTGCGGTGTTGTGCTGCGTTCTCGTGTTGGTAATAGGTGGGGTTCCCTGGTGTGGTCCATGAGGCGTTGTGACTAGAAAAGGCGCGGGGCCGGTGAGAAGAGAGGCCGCAGAGCTCCCGCTGCACCGGCTGTGCTCTCATCCGACCAATGAGCAGGGGGAGGGAAGCAGAGAGCAGCACACGAGCTCCCCGCGGCCCGGAGCTGCCAGGCCCCAACACTCCTTTTCTCGCCCGCTTGGCTGCGGCTAGCGGCTGCTGTCGGTTGAGTGTCCTGAAGTTTTTCTCCTCCGCCGGCGGCTGCTGCTGAGAAGCCCCCCGGGGAGACAGACCCCCTGCGCCGAAATTGGGCGAATAGCGAGTAAATACGTTCGCGTCTCTCTGCCACCGGCTCCCTCTGCCCTTCCCCCGGCCCATCTGCAGCCGCCCGCGGGAAAGGCCCAGGCTGCAGCCGCTGCGCAGGCCCCGCCGAGGCCGCTCTCCGCCACAACCCAGCCGGGCCCACAAAACAGATCGGCGCAGCGAGCGGGAAGCCCCGAGGCCTTGGAGGCCGAGCCCAGAGATATGAACCACCATCAGCAACAACAACAGCAGAAGCCCGGGGAGCAGCAACTCAGCGAACCCGAGGACATGGAGATGGAAGGTAGGTGGGCCCTCCGCTTTTTCATCAATTTCATGCTACCGCAGGCGCCTATGGCTGCTCTGGAGGGGTATGCTGGGCTCTGTAGTGATGGCCTGAGCCGCGGCTGGATCTATTCCTGGAGTCATGTGCGTCCCACATCCCATCAGATATCTGCTAGGAGTTCTGGGCTGCTATGACAACCTGGGGTCTCAGCAGGGATGTCATCAGGGCCTATACATACCCTGGGTACACTGAAGGGGTCCAACACACTTCATACACTACACACACTCCTTTTTAGATTTACCAAAACTTCAAAGTTTGTGTCCGATCAGGCAGACTTCCACTGCGTGTAGTTAAATCTTTTTGTAAAGTGTATGTTAAGTCTTCATTCATTGTGTTAAAGTGGTGTTCAACCCAAACGTATAATATTGCAGCTTACTGATCCCTGGGCCCCTTTCGCATGGGTGGACCAATTGGGTCCACCTGTCAGTTTTTTTTAGGAGGACCCGATTGGACAATCCTTTGCTCCCCACGGATCGGCGGATGACCGTTGACACTTATCGCCCTCCTATCCTCTAGAAACAGACAGGGGGTTCATTTCCATCCAACCGTCAATAGAGGAAAGCAGGCTGTCTGATAAGCAGTTACCGCATACAGTTTTTTTTCTTTCTATTTAGGATAAAGGTTTGACATGAATAAAAGCTGATCATTGTAAGCACACCTGTCAGTGTTGAAGTGACTGTAAAGGCTTGTGTTTTTATTTATTAACGGACATATTATACTTGCCTCCTCCGTGCAGTTGATTTTGTACAGAGAAGCCTGAATCCCTAATCTTCTCAGTTCCCTCTTTGCTGCTCCTGGCCCCTCCTTCCTATTGAGTGCCCCCTAAGCCAGCAGCTTGCTACAGGGGGTACCCGTGCCGAGCCAGAGCTCTGTGTGTCCGTTCAGACACGGAGTCCCCCCCCCTCTTCTCTCTCTCCCCCCTCTTCTCTCTCTCCCCCCTCTTCTCTCTCTCCCCCCTCTTCTCTCTCTCCCCCCCTCTTCTCTCTCTCCCCCCCTCTTCTCTCTCTCCCCCCCTCTTCTCTCTCCCCCCCCTCTT
>BLSH010288207.1:236585-247305 GCA_018402905.1 Glandirana rugosa
CCCTCCCTCTTCTTCTTCTCACCCCCTCTTTTGCTTGAATGGAAATGCATTACATGGGTAGCCCTGTCAGCAATCAGGCTCCCGCTTCCTGCTGCTGTGTGTCCATTGACACAGAAGGACTCGAACCCGCCCCTGGCTCCCGCATCATTGGATTTGATTGACAGCAGCGGGAGCCAATAGCTGCGCTGCTACCAATCTATCCAATCAGGGCCCAAGACACCGGCTGTAGCAGGTGTGCTTGTCCCCGGTGCAGGAAAGACAGGTAAGTAAAACTGGGGCTCTGGGGGGCTGCTACACTAAAAGGTTTTCCACCTTAATGCATAGAATGTATTAAGGAGAAGGTGAGTTTACAACACCTTTTTAATGCATTAAGATAAAAAAAACTTGTGTGCAGCAGTCCCCCCCCCCCGCGGAGTGTATCGGCTGCCCAGTCCCCTTCTCATTAGCTAAGACATAAGTGCGGCGCCATTGGCTCTCGCTGCTCTCAGGCAGTCTGCCAATGGGAAAGGGGGCCGGGCCATGGCTCTGAATGGACACAGGGAGCTGTGGCTTGGCTCCGGGTGCCCTCAAAGCAAGCTGCTTGCTGTGGGGGCACTCAACAGGAGGGAGGGGCCAGTAGCACCGAAGAGGGACCCAAGAAAAATGCACTAATCAGTCAACATGTTGACAAGTTTCATGGCAGCACAAGACAATGATCATGGTTTCAAAGAAGCCATATACAGGCGGTCCCTAGGTTACAAACAAGATGGGGTCTGTAGATTTGTTCTTAAAGTGATGGTAAAGCTTTTTTTTTTTTTTTATAGCAAAGATGTTATACTTGCCACCTCTGTGCAAGGGTTTTATGGTCGAGTGCCCCTGATCCTCCTCTTCTGGAGTCCTTCGGCCGCATCGAGTGCCCTGGCGGAGAAGCGCTCTTCCTCGGGGCACCCGTGTGGGCGCGCTCCCCTGTCCTGCTGCATCCATTGACACAGCCAGCAGGACTCGGCATAGCCCCCCCCCCCCCCCCCGGCTCCCACGTCATTGGATTTGATCGCAGCGGGAGCCAATGGCTGCGCTGCTATCAGTCTATCCAATCAGGACCCGAGACACGGTTGGAGTGGGTGTGCTCGTCCCTGGTGCTAGAAAGACAGGGTTCAGGTAAGTAAAAGGGGGGTTCTGGGGGGCTGCTACGCTAAAGGAGGTTTTTCACCATAATGCATTAAAGTGATAGTAAAGGCTCGCTTTAAAAAAAAGTTATACTTGCCTCTGTGCAGTTGGTTTTGCACAGAGCAGCCCAGATCCTCATATTCTCAGGTCCCTCTTTGCTGCTCCTGGCCCCTCCCTCCTTCGAGTTCCCCTCAGCCAGCAGCTCTCTATGGGGGCACCCAAGCTGAGTCAGAGCTCTACCCATTCAGACACAGAGCCCCGACCTTGTCCCCCTGTCCTTGTGATAATTGTATTTTGAAAATTTTGGGTTGTTGTGGAAACCAGGATTGGTGATAAAGCTTCAGTGGAGAGGCCCTTTTCCCATGAGAACTCTTACAGGAGTAAATTTCCCTTCCTAGAGGTACGTTTTCCTCTCTCTTCCTGTTGTCTCCCTCCGTTTGTAAGTAGGAGTCATTTTATAAGTCGCTTGTTTGTAACCTGGGGATGGCCTGTAGTTGGTTTCTGAAATGTAAGTACGTTTACAAACTTCAAGATCGTTCAGATTAATAGGAGTAGGCTAAATATCATTGAAATTCAGTGTGAAAATTTAATAATCTACATTTTGATCCTAAATGTATGCTTTAAGCACTAAACTCCAGATAGTTATAAGAACACATTAATGTAGTTAATCAGCCAGGATCTGCAGAATGCACATATACTGACAAGAATTGGCTCACAAGAGGTAAGAGCAGAGTTTTGACCACATCAGTCTACCTCCTATCCATTCACAGGCAGGAAAGTGAATGCATTTCATACCTTAACTCGCCTTCACAGTACTTGACCTCCCGTGGCTTATGGACTGTCAGTATCCACGCAGCTGGTATAGTGGTCCAGGAATTTAAAATACCTGATCCCCCCCCCCCCCCTTCTTTTTGCAGGGCTTCCAGGGTGATTCTGATTGGTCAATGCTGGCACCTAGAATTGCTATAATCAATCCTGGAAGCTCTGCGGGAAAGAAGGGGAGAAGATTGGGGATTTCAAATTTCTGTATGGCTATACTGTCTGCATGGGCAGTAACAGCTGATCACCCACAGTAAGTAAGTACAGTGAGGACCAGGGGGTTGGGGAGAGAGGGTGTAGGGTGTTCACGTTCTAAATTTTTTTGCATCAGAGAAAAACAGGGTCCCCAAAGTAACAATGCTTTGTAGCAGTGCTGTGCAAATCTCAAACAACCTTTTGGAAAGGCCTTGCCTAACCCAATGATACTCTTCTTGCCAGAACTTTTCTGGCACTTCTCTTTTTGGGTATGGAGGAGCATATGGCCAGCTCCCATGTGACAGTGCCAGTTCCGAGCACTGGTCACATTGTGGAGGAAGTGAGGACACCACTCCCCCTAGCACCCGCCGACACTGGAATTTTAGCACCAGCTCTGATGGAGGAAGTAGCAGCGGAGGAGAACAGATAAGGTGAATATCAGTGGGTTGGGGGGCATTTTGCACAGTCACTGTCACTTGTAGTGTAAGAGTTTCTTTAAAGGCTAAGTTAACCTTTGGAACATGTTAATGTTCCTCTATGTTTAGGGTGGAACATGTAATATTTTCCAGCATCTGCAGCCTCTCCCCAGTTTCCTCCCTCTCCCTGTGACAGCAGATGGGGGCTCTTCTCCCTGCACCCACCGTCACAATTTGAACAGTATGGCCCTGCAGGGCTCTGCCCACATGGGCGTGCCATTTACTCAGATTCGTGTGAATGAATGCCTAAAAGTACCGTCAACGATGGCTGACGGCTTGTAGTTCCTAATGAACTACAGTGTCTTGAATAAGTATTCATACCCTTGAAATTTTTCACATTTTTGTCACGTTACAAGAAAAACCTAACTATTTCTCCAGTCATTCTTCCAGGATGGCACAGCTGAGAGATGACTGGTCTCACCTGGACAGGAAGCAAAATCAAGAACAGAGTTTAAAAGGCCCCACCCTCCCTCTGCCCCTCAGTTTTTGATTGTGTTTCCCACTGGGATACAGCGAAACATTATTTTTTTCCCTTGGATCAAGGCCTGGGGCTGAGGTTCCCCTCCTGGATACTGGCCCTACAGCAGACCAGGGGTGAATACCGGTCGGGGGCAAAGCCTGCCCAGTCCAGGAGGGATTCCTGGTAAGGAGACCTCGGCGGGGGGTGGGGCAGCCTGAAAGTGGTAGACGGCAGTAAAGCCCCCCCCATCTCCGAGAGCTGGGGAATTTTGGGGACAGTGGGGTCACCCAGAACCCCAGGGACCACTTTCACACTCCCCTCCTCCTACCTGAAAGTGGTGGATGGGACGGAGGAGGCTGTCTGAATGGCCAGCCAGAGGTTCCTTAGTGCAGCTGAGCGGGGCGTCATCCGGAGCACTGGTGCTCAGGGGAGCAGGACAGTGGGGGCGCACAGCAGCTGCAGGCTGGAGACTGACAGGAGAGCTTGGGCGCCAGGCCGGCCTCACGGAGCTCTCCAGGCGGTTGGGACGCTGTGCTGAGCTTCCGGGTGCCGGGAGGAGGAGCACGTGCGCGCGTCTGACATCACGTCCCCCGCTAGAGGCCATTTCCGGTTTGGCTCCAGCAAAATGGCGGTGGCCATCGGCGTGGTATACGCGGGACAGCACGGAGAGGGGGGTCCAGGCTTTCCCTGTGCAGAGAAGCTGCCAAAGGCTACCGCTTGGCGTTCGGAGCGGGCGGATGGAGAGGGAAAGCGGGCCAGAAGGGCCCTCAGCACTCAAGGAGACCACAGGGGGTGTGTCTACCCGGCTGCTGGAGGGGGGGAGCCCTATTCCTTACCCCCCTCATGGATAGCGGGGGCTGCAGGAATGTCCTCTTGAGCTAATGTACGTTTGCTGTGTTTCTTTGCAGGAGCAGAATGCCCAGCCCAGGGGTTGGCCACTAGATCTAAATCTAAGGCCCCTTCCCGCTCTAAGCATTGCGGTTATTGCAACGATAAACTTCCACAGGAGCACACTAAGCCGTTTTGCTTTAAGTGCATCCACAATTTAGCGGGCAAAGAGACTGCGCAAGTCATGAAGGATTGCCTTGTCTTACAATCTGAAATGCTGTCTACCCGGCAGGCCTTTAAATCTGCTACAGGGATCGGCCGCTGGGCAGAGTCCCCCCGTAGTAGGGAGGGGTCCCCATCCCAGGGCAGCACAGGGGGGTCCTTTGGAGTTCCAACGGAGCATGACTCCGAAGAAGCCGAACTTTCAGAACTGAACTCCCCAGAGGAGGACCAGGATAGCCAGGAGAGTGAAGAATCTAGGCCTGGCAGACACCTGCTCTCTGCAGAGGATATGGAGGGCCTCCTGAAGGCGATCTATACCTCAGAGGGGATCCAGCAGCCATCACAAAAGGTTTCAGCCCAAGACGGGATGTACAGGGGTCTGTCTAAACCACAGGCAAAATCTCTCCCGGTCCACCAGTCTCTCAGGGATATAATTCTGAGGGAATGGAAGGAACCGGAGAGGAAGGTTTTGAGGCTGAAGACCTGGAAATGCAAGTGCCCCTTTAGCGAGGATGATGAGGAAAAGTTCCTCAAGGTCACCAGGCTGTATGACTTCTTGGCCCAGGTATCCAAGCGGTCAGATCTTTCCTTGGAGTTTGCTGTCAACATCCCTGACCAGATGGACCGAAAGTCTGAAACTTTGCTGCGTAGAGCCTGGGAAGCCAATGCAGCGGCTATGGGACCAGCATTGGCTTCCGCCTGTGTTGCCAGGAATTGCTGATACCTGGGTCGGCAGGCTGGTGAATCATGTATCCAGAGGAACCAAAACCAAGGAGGTTTTGGACTCCCTGGTGGCGATTGGAAAAGCAGTAGCTTTTCTGACTGACTCGGCAGTAGAAACAGTAGGGACAACTGCCAAGTCAGTGGCCCTCATAAATTCAGCTAGGAGGGCACTTTGGGTAAAGACGTGGGATGGAGATCTCACGTCCAAATCCCGTCTTTGTGGGATACCTTTCGAGGGCTCCCTGCTCTTTGGGACAGGCTTAGAGCAGATTCTGTCCCGTTAAGCAGAAAAAGGAAATGAGTTTCATGTGAAGCCCAAAAAGGGCAAGGAAAGGAAATTTTTTCGAGGCCCCCCTACCAAGGACAGGTCTAAGGGTAAGAGGGAGGCAGGTTAAAGGTGGGGGTTCGGGAAGGGAAAACAGGAGGAATCCTTTTTTCCGGTCCTTCCACAAAGGAATCTTAAGTGATGCCAACCCACGGGCTGGTGGGAGGCTCAGGTGGTTCCTCCCCATGTGGTAGAAAATAACCTAGAGCCCGTACATTCTCTGCCTGGTAGAGGAGGGTTACAGGTTGGAGTTCCTGTCCACCCCTCCTCCAAACTTCGTCCTGACGCACTTGTCCCGAGATCCGCAGAAAGCGGAGGGGCTCCTGGAAAGCGTTCGGGAGTTGGCGGATCAGGAGGTCGTCGTCCCAGTTCCAGCAGGACAGTTGGGGCGGGGGTTTTACTCACACATTTTTGTGGTAGTGAAGCCCTCGGGGAAGTTCAGACTGATTATAAATTTACAGAAGCTGAACAAACACTTAAGATACAAAAGATTCTGTATGGAAAGTATCTACACGGTCAGAGACACCTCTTGGAGGGGGTTTTGTAAGGGCAATTATAATACCTTGTGTGCATTATATTTTGCCTGCGCTAATAAGCGCAGTTTTCAGCCTCCAAGGCACAGTCGCATGACATGAGCTCAATACAAAGCAACAACCAATGACACACTTGTTTATATTCAAACGATACAATAGAAGAGGCGTGCATGCATGTGGATTGGCCGGCTTGTATGAGCAACAGCTGTTGAGTGGGTGGAGATGAACACTCCAGGTAACAATGGAAGCCATGTGGAAACATGGCTTCCATTGAAACCAATGCATTATCTCACAGAGGCCCTCCAAGCAAAACGCCATGCATGCAAAGCCCGAACTGCCATTACAGCGAATCACTATCAAATACAGCTCTATGAACTATATCTCATAGTGATTATACTACTGTTCCATTAAAGGGTAAATTATGCACAAAAGAATATAGCTGTAGATTTCTGTCACATTGATCAGATGCAACAGAAAGCTTACAGATCATTATCCTTACAGAAAAGGCAATACTGATTCCATACCGCAAGTACATCGCCGCCAAGCAGATCAATCTGTACATAATACAGGGGCCCCCCGATTGACGGTAATACACCCGTGCCACAGAACGTGCATTGCACCTCAAAGATCCAGACCGGCGGCGTTTGCTCCAGCGTTAACCGCTCAGGGAGCCTGCTGGCCGGGATGATCGGGCGGGTAGCGCGTGGTTACCAAATAATGGAAGGTTTCCATTGTAAATGGCCTGTCTGCAATATCGGTTAAAGCCATATTCGCTGTACACAGCGAATATCGGTAAACCGACACTGGGAAAATACATAATAAATATATCCTAAATTTCTACAACAGTTTTCATGATCACGCTGGATCTGAAGGATGCCTACCTCCATGTCCCCATTGCCCCGGAGCACCAGAGATTCCTGCGCTTTGCAATCAAGACGAAGTAGGGCGTCCAACACTGGCAATTCAGGGCTCTTCCCTTTGGGCTGGCTTCCAGCCCAAGGATCTTTAAAAAGGTCCTCGCCGAGGTGGTATCCTCTCCACCTCCAGGGAATTGCCCTGATTCCATACTTGACGACATGCTGATATACAACTCTTCCCAGGATCAGCTGTTGTCAGATCGGGACAGAGTGATTTCCACCCTGGAAAGCTTAGGCTGGATGATCAGCCGGGAGAAGTCCTCCCTAGAGTCATCACAGACAAAGTGGTTCTTGGTCTTCCGAGTGGATTCGGTAGCTAATTGCCAATTGGGACAAAAAGGAGGAGTCCTTGGAAGTGAAGGTGTCCCTCCTGGGAAACGTAAGAAAAACACTGGGATGGTGGCTCAGTCCAGGGTGGGGGTTAGACGGTTGTCCCTGGACCCAACAAAAGCCTCTAAGCGTTACTACCGACGCAAGCGCTTGGGGGTGGGGGGCCCACCTGGAAGACCTTCAAGCCCAGGGATCCTGGGATCAGGTCCAGAGCAGGGCATCATCCAACTTTAGGGAGCTCCTGGCATTCGGAGAGGCACTGAAGGTGTTCAGGGATTGGAACCAGGGCAGGGAGGTTCAGGTGTTCTCGGACAACATAGTTGCAGTGGCCTACCTGAACCACCAAGGGGGAACCAAGTCCCAAAGACTAGCCAAACTGGTGCAGGATATCCTCGAGTGGGCAGAAAGGATTCCTTCAATCTCTGCGGTCCACATAAGGGGAGAGCACAATGCGGAAGCAGACTATCTGAGCAGACGGCCCATTCAACAAGGGGAATGGGAACTCTGCAACGAGGTCTTTGCTTTGATAAAACAGCAGTTCGGTTCTCCAGAAGTGGACCTGTTTGCCTCCAGAGGAAACCGGAAAACCCCAAGGTTTTTTCTTTCTCGACAATGAATTGGAGTCCGAGGGAATAGATGCCCTAGCCCACAGGTGGGACTTCGGCCTGGCATATGCATTTCCTCCCCTTGCTCTCATCCCCAGGGTACTTCAGAAGCTAAGCTGGACAGGTGTCTGTTTTGTTCTGATCACGCCTTGGTGGCCAAGGAGGGCGTGGTTTCCCACTCTGAAGAAGTGGTCAGTCGCCCCTCCTCTTTGTCTACCTCTCAGACAGGATCTCCTCTGTCAGGGACCGGTACTTCATCCCGATCCAGGGTTCCTGTCCCTGACGGCCTGGTGCTTGAGAGAGAGCTCCTTAGAGAAAAAGGGTGCTCGGAAAAGGTAATTGACACCCTCCTGTTGAGCATGAAGCCGGTCACCAGGTGCATATACGCCAAAGTCTGGGGGGTCTTCTCTGTTGTTCAGCGAGAAAAGTCCCGGTACAGGCTATTCCATCCATTCTGGATTTTCTCCAGGATGGAGTGGTTCTGGGTCTGGCAGTCAAGACCCACAGGGTCCAAGTGGCAGCCCTATCTGTATTTTTAGATAGAAGGCTAGCCTTGGACCCGCTCATAAATATTTTTGTTGGCTAGAGAAAGGGTAACCCCGGTGAGATCAAAGAGTTTTCCGCCGTGGGATTTATCCTTGGTACTGGATGCCTGAACTAGGGAACCTTTTGAGCCGGTAGCTCAGACGTCTTTTAAGTTACTTAATCTTAAAATGGCCTTCCTTCTGGCGATTACGTCAGCCAGAAGGACAGGTGACCTACAGGCTCTGACAATTAACCACTTCAGTCAGGGGGCTGTTTTTTGGGTTAGTTCGTTTACAAGTTAAAATCATTTTTCTCTTGCGTTCACTGACAGACGCAGCTCTTCTTAAATGACAGGTGGGTATGTCGTCCTATCAGGAGTGACTAGGCAAAACGGATGCAAAAGCATCAGGGATAGGCTGGCCCCTCCCATGGGGGCCGTCCTCACATGAGCCTATAAAACCCCCTGCCGGCCAATAGCATTCAGTTTTGTTTGCCTAGTGCAAAGTAGTTGACTGGGTTCCCCTATGGGACCTGTGTTTTTTCTGCATGTAAGATTTTTTTCTCTCAAAATGATGAAGACTTCTATCAAGTAGCCGGCCTTGGCATAGAGCGGATATCACGAATCCAAAGCTTTGCCCTGCCCGGCCACCTCCTGACGACTTGCCCTAAAAATGCCGGGGCAGCGCCGCTCAGGGCCCGTTCCATGCGGGCGGCCTGTGGCTGTTGCCACTTGTGCCCAGTGTCTGGCTTTTGCCTTTCCAGTGGCCTTGGCCAGCAGCAATCCTTCCCGGGACAAGGGGGGAAAGTCTGCTTCGGGTGGCTACCAGCAACGCCCGTCGGACTGGTGAGTGGACCCCTCCCCCGCCCTTAGGACGTGGGGGGGGGGGGGGGCGACATTCAGGGTAGTTTTTAATTTAGCGGTAGCCTTTTCCCTGTCAGGGGGGCACCTACTTATTGCGTTGCAACTGTGCGAGGAATGAGTTGCATAAAAAAAATATTTTCGTGCCTCGGGTACAACCGGGGCAGGTTCCAAGTCCGGTAAGGCCCCTGGTAAGAGAACCTGGCAACGTAAGCCCGGTAAAGCGAAGGATAACCCCTCCTCAGCGTGACGGGTTGCCCCCGCCCATATCTCGGGTGGGGGGGCCGGTTATTGGATTTTGCGGACTGCTGGACAGCTCGCATCTCCGATCGGTGGGTCCTGGATGTGGTGTTCACCGGTTACCGGATAGAGTTCAAAGCTCTGCCCCCAGACAGGTTCTTTCCCTCAAACCTAAGACTTCCGCAGGGGCGTCTGGAGGAACTGTTCAGCGCGGTCCAGTCCCTCGCGGACATGAGCGGTAGTGGTGCCAGTTCCACTGGAGGAGAGGTTCTGCGGTTTTTACTCAAACCTCTTTGTGGTGCCCAAAAAGGGCGGGGTCAGGCCGATTCTGGATCTCAAAGCTCTGAACTGCTTTGTCAAAGCACAAAAGTTCAAGATGGAGTCCATTCGCTCGGTCCTTGCTGCCCTGCATCAAAGGGAATTTTTGGCATCCCTGGACATCAGGGACGCCTATCTGCACGTTCCGATCTGCCAAAAACACCAGCGTTTTCTGCGTTTCGCAGTGGGAGCCAGTCTGTGACCCTACCGTTCGGTCTGGCCTCGGCTCCCAGGGTGTTCACCAAGGTGTTGGCACCGGTCCTAGCACTGCTAAGACAGAGGTATCGCAGTGGTAGCGTACCTCAACGACCTGCTCTTAAGGTCGGAGTCGGAAGTGTCCTTGGAGGAGGACGTGAGTATCACGGCTTCTACACTAAGGGACTTCGGTTGGCTCATCAACCTGCAAAAGTCCTCGCTAGCCCCCTCATGTCGCCTGGAGTACCTCGGTCTGATTCTAGACACGGTGCAGGCGAAGGTGTTCTTGCCTCCCAACAAGCTATTGGGGCTGCAAGCGGCAGTTCGGACCCTACTGTCGCGCAGGAGGTCCTCCCTAAGGTTCTGCATGCGGGTGTTGGGACTCATGATTTCGTCCTTTGAGGCGATACCTTACGCCCAGAGTCACACTCTGCTCCTGCAGAAGGCGATTCTGTCAAGGTAGGACAAATCTCCCCTTTCTCTGAACAGACTGATCCGTTTGGACCACCAGACCAGGGGTTCACTGATTTGGTGGCTCCAGGCCCCAGCACTGACTCTGGGAAAGTCTTTTCTTCCCCTCAACTGGTCGATTGTAACGACGGATGCCAGCCTGACGGGCTGGGGAAGGGTGTTGGGTCAGTTGTCTGCTCAGGGCCGACCCCGGACCTCGGTGGTTTAGTCACTTGGGGACCAGACCACCAGGTTTGCCTAGTCAGACAAGTCTCTTTCCCCTCTAAACAGGATGGAACTGTCTTAGCGGAAGACGTCCTCGTCTCACACTGAGACCCGCATTCCATAGCGGAGTTTCCTGCTTTAGTACTCAGGGTTGTGGGCGTACGTCTTGGAATCCCTCCTGGAGGACGCGCTGTCATCCCAGGCTTGACGGCGAACGTCGGGGTTATCGAACAACCCTCCGTTCTTGTGGAAGCGGACGTGGCACAGATCTTAGTCTGGCTCCATGAGGTCCGCTGTACTCCCCCGATCGCTCCTGAAAACGTCCAACT
>BLSH010288207.1:274618-287737 GCA_018402905.1 Glandirana rugosa
AAGGCAAGTTATTACAAGCGGCAGTTTAGGCGCGGTTAGTGCCGCCTGAGAGGGCGTCTTTCTGTTGGGTACATTTGTTATGGTTTTTGCCCACCCCTCTTGATTGGCACAGCTTTGGGACGTCCCCATGTGTCATAAGAAGGCTGTGTCTGTCAGTGAACGGAAGAGAAAAATGGATTTTTTGTATAACTTACCGTAAAATCCTTTTCTCTGAGTTCACTGACAGACGCAGCACCCACCCCTCTGCGTTGGTTTTGTACAGCTTGTTACGAACTGATGTGCTATGCAGAGCAGGGGGATTATATGCTGAGGTGAGGACGGCCCCCTGGGAGGGGCCAACCTACGCTTTTGTTTGTTTTTGCCTAGTCTACTCCTAGTAGGATGAGCATAACCCCCATGTGTCATAAGAAGGCTGCGTCTGTCAGTGAACTCAGAGAAAAGGATTTTACGGTAGGTTGTACAAAAAATCCATTTTTTTAGCTTTTTGGATAGCATAGGGAAGGGTTAACACCCCTGTTATGTTTGTTTTGCTGTCTATGTTTCTGTTCAGAAGATTTCACCGCACTTCCTGTCCCAATGATAATTGGATTTTGAAAATTTTGGGTTGTTGTTGAAACAAGACTTTGTGATAAAGCATCAGTGGAGACCCCTTTTTCCCATAATAACTCTTACAGGAGTGAATTTCCCTTCCTAGAGGGAGATTTCCTCTCACTTCCTGTTGTCTCCCTCTGTAAGTAGGAGTCGTTCATAAGTTGGATGTTCATAACTAGGGGACTGCCTGCACAGGGCAATCTTAGAAGAAAACCTCAGATAAGTAAACAAACAATATTGTTGCGCTAAAATAACTCTGACATATACGTGTATCACATATGAGATGATTAACACAAATAAAAAAGCATAATATATTTGTTAGTGAGAAAATGAGTCCCCAAAAAAAAAAACACTTGTGAAAAAACACTGGTGAAAAAAGTCTTGTGAGGAAAAGGAAAGCAGTCGTGCTTTAAAGAGAAAAAGTCAAAATTATCATATCCATCAAATCAAATCTGAGAATAGCCAGTGAAAGAAGTCCCTTCTTTTATCCACCACCGCAGAAGACCGTGCGAACACCTCCAGTGATAATGTGGGTAATTGAGACCCTTACCGGAAGCAGAGACCTGCTATCTCTAGCTAAGGTCAACCTCACGAGCAGATATAGCCCTCTGCAGGGACCAGTGTGGTAGAACGAAAAGAGGCGATCCTCCTAAATTCTCCAGGTTCCAACAGCATCCGTCTCCTAGATTAATCGGGTGCAGCAGATCTTACAGGATACTCCCAAAGTACATGCCATAAAAAACAAGGGCTACATAGCGTAATACTGTAACACTTCTTTAATTAAAACATAGCATATAAAACCAGGGTACTCACATTGTAGAAAATCAATATGCGCATATAAGTAAAAAAGCCAGCAAACGAATAAAAACGCCCGTCCTCGCGGGATCAACATGCGGCATGGTGACGTCAGTGCGTAGACTCCGCCCTACATGTTTCGTGATAGGTCACGTCTTCCTGGGGCACGGGCAACGTCCTGCGTCACCACATAATATACTCCCTCTCTGCCCTCCAAACCTCACTTTGACAGTCTCCACCAAACTTCCTGTTTGTGTTGCACACCTCACCAGAAAACCTGTTTGAGCCTGCAAAAGACTAGAGGCTGGGGGTGGAGATTCACCTTCCAGCAGGACAACGACCCTAAACATACAGCCAGAGCCACAGTGGAATGGTTTAGATCAAAGCATATGCATGTGTTTTAGAATGGCCCGGTCAAAGTCCAGACCTAAATCCAATTGAGAATCTGACAAGACTTGAAGTTGCTGTTCAGATGCTCTCTATCCAATTGGACAGATCCTGAGCTATTTTGCAAATAAGAATGGGCAAAAGTTCATGCTCTAGATGTGAAAAGCTGGTAGAGACGTCCCCAAAAAGACTTGCAGCTGTATTTGCAGCGAAAGGTGGTTCAGACTCAGAGCTACCTCAGATCCCTCTCTTAATTCCAGGTCAGAGCTCAAGTGAGATCTCCTTCCTGAAATAAGCCACCTGCTGGTGGACTCCAAAAGGACCACAAACTCAGGACCGGAACCAGCCCTGCCATGGTGGCTGGTAAAATCCGGACCGGACTCCGTTTTAATCCAGTCCACAAGAACACATACGAGGCGACAGGTAGCATTCGTCTACCATTTCGCCTCGCATAAGGTCACATATCCTCCCCCTCTGCTCAAGCCCCTGCGGCTAAGCAACTGTCCCAACCATACAGTGGACCCGGGTGAGGGCATCCGCATTGTTCTGAAGTCTTCCCACCTGGTGTTCCACTGTGAACTTAAATGAATGTAGGGCCAGGAACCAGCTAGTCATCTGACTATTTTACTCCCCGTTGTCACACATCCACTTCAGGGGGGGGAAGGTCGGTGACTAGCCTAAACGACCTTCCTAAAAAGGTAGTACTTCAGCGCCTCTAAGGCCCACTTGATAGCCAGGCACTACTCCACAATGGCATAGTTCTTCTCATGCCTGTTAAGCTCACTCAGCTAATGTGCCCCAGTCTTGACACAGAGGGGTGGGGGGAGAGGAAAACAAGGATGCTGTGCAAGTGCCTGAGGTCCCCCTTAACAGATGTCTGTGGTTGTTAGACTGCTAGAAGATTGTACTGGTGCACAATGCAAACCTGTGACTGTGAAACTTAAGACAGGCTTGACTCACCAGCTGGCTCTGTATACAATTTTTGGGCAATATTTAGGCTTCATACACACAGGACATTAAAAAAAAAAAATCAGTAGCTTATCAGTGATTTTTTTTTTTCCAGCTGTTATTGGCCTTAAGCATTTTTTGCTTTTTTCCCCACATTTTTAAAGGGCCAGCTTTTTTTTTTTTTTTTTTTTTTCTTTTCTCAATTGATCTAAAACGTCCAAAAACGTTGGTGACTGATGTTTAGGCGTGTTTTTACAGCTGAAAAACGTCTCAAACTTGGCTCGCCACTGTAAACTCAATGCAGGAAAGGGAAGGAATGGCAGCACTCCACAGCGTGATCAGATGCTTGAAAAATAACGATATATTGTAAAGCAGCCAGTGATACAGGGTAGGTACCTCTTCCAGCTCCTGCACATTAGCACCCCCCCCCCACTCCATGACAGCGAATGGGGGTTTCTCTTCCAAACCCACTGTCAAAGTAGTACGGATATGCAGTGCTCAGCCCACACAGCAGTGTCATTTATTCACAGTTCCTATGAATGAAGCACTGTTGGCCACCGCGGCAGATGTACTGGTAGTTTGAATGAACTGCAGGTGTTCTGATCAGCACACCCATAGTTCATTCACATTTCCTACAGTTCTCCAATGACAGCCTGTACAGAGGTATGGACAACAGCTGTATGCAGGAGCCTGGCATAGTGCAGTACTTTCCAGGCTTCGGTTAGATCTGGTCTTCCTCAGTACACAGAACATGCAAATGCAATAGTTTTTAGTAACTATAAACTGCAAAATACCTTTTTATCAGCAGGATTTAGCAGTCACATGTCCGTGTTTAGCAGGGCACTGGTTAAAGCTTGTAGGAGGAGTTTACATTCTCCCGATTCCTATGAGGCTGCATGGCCCCTGACCCTCTGTCTGGACAGTGCTGATCACACGCACCAGGGGTCAGCGGGCTGCACCCCGCCTGCCCCTGCTAAATCTCTGGCCCCTCAGTGCCCGTGATTAAAAAAAAAAAGGCTGCTCTACATAGTTTGAAAAGTAAAACCTCCTGGTAGATTTAGAGGTAATTTCAAAAATATTTGGCCCCTTACACACGCACTGACCTTTCAGGTCCGCCTGTCAGTTTTCTTTCGTTCATTGACGGACGCAGCAGCTCTTCATTACGCCTGGGGTTATGCCACCTTTCACTAGGAGTGGACTAGGCAGAACATCAGTTCAGCTAAAAAGCAGACATAGCCCCTCCCAGGTGGCGGTCCTCCTCGGTATAGCTCCCACAAGCTAGCTCAGCCATCCATTTTTTTTCCTGCCTAGTGCAAGGAGTAGGACCGGGCTCCCTGCTGGGACCTGGGGTTCCCCAATTTTTTTTTTCTCAAATTTTTATTTTTATTTTCTTCTGATGAAGACTGCAATCAAGTAGCCGACTGGGTGACAAGCTGGATATCCTAGATCCAGGGAGTCTCCCCAGTTCGGCCATAGGACCGAGCCGACTGTAGCTACGCGCTGGGTCGGCCATGTCAGGCCCCGTTGCGTGTGGGGCGGCCTGCGGGGTAAACGTCCCGCCAGCACACTTAAGACCGGGTGTTTGCGCCTGCGTCACTGGTCTCGCTTCAGCCGACAGCTCCCCCTCTAATGATAGACAGGGAGGCAGGTCTGTCACGGGTGGAATACCCGCTCCGGCAATCTGGATGGGTAAGTACGCCCCCCCGCTCCTGCCGGGGTGTGGAGGGGCAGGCGGGTCCCCCCTCCCTGGGTGTCTGGCTGGTGCTCCCTTCCTCCATCCCTCTCCCCCGCCCCCCTCCCTTACCGTCCCAGGTGCTGTCTGTGCTGCCCTCTCTCCCCCCAGGGCCGGTAACGCCGCTGGGGGGTCCCCCCCCCCGGCCTTGTGCGGCGGTCGGCGCCATTTATTAATGGATTTTGCGGTAGGTGACCACATGCTTTGCCATTTTTGGTTGGCCGGCCGTGCATTAGGCTGTATGGCTACAGTGGGTGGGTGGTCCCTGTGCTTCTCCCTCACTACACAAGCACATGAGAGACGCGTGGGAGCCGCAGCGGTGCTACGGAGCTGTAAGGCAGACTTCAGCAGCTTTAAGCAGCCCTTCTCCTGGGGCAGGGTGTGGGCCATGGGTCAGTCCTCCTGGGTGTAACTTTCAGGGGTCCCTGTCCGGTGTGCCTGGGGTGGGGCGCCTGTTTCCGGTGTCTAGGCCTCTTTGGGTGGCGTGTGTGTCCGGTGTGGGTGGCGCAATGGCGGCTGAAGCTAGTGCTTCCACGTCGGGTTGACCTCCGTTTAACTGAGGGTGTGCTGGGACCTGTGGTTTCTCTGGCCACTCTGACTACAGTCCTGGAGTCTCTAATCTCCCGGGTGGAGTCGGGCCGTGACCGCAGGGGGGTAAAGAGACGGCCGCCCCCTCCTTCCTCTGGGGAGGACTCGGATCTTGAGGGGGGGTCCACCAGGATAGGGACCCCCTCAAGTTGTCGGATGGGGAGCTCCAGGATTCCTCTGATGGGGAGGAAAATTCCTCAGGGCCTACCATTGCGCATGAAAGGGCTCTGGTGGGTTCCTTAATTTCAGCTGTTCGTGAGACGCTGAGGCTGGGGACAGCGGGAGCATCGCAGGAGACTGCTCTGGTTTTTGGTTCATGAAAGCCGGCCCGGGTCCCAAAAGTGTTTCCTTATGTACAAGGAATGGCAACGGCCGCAGAGCTCTTTGCCTTTACCAAAACGTTTTGCTGTGCGATATCCCTTTTGAGGATAGTATTGCTTAAAAGTGGGTCTCCCCCAATGTCGACCCACCGGTGTCCCGCCTGAGCAAGACAACCACTATTCCTGTGGAAGGCACGCCGTCCTTTAAGGATCCGGCTAACAGGAGGGCCGAGGCAGTTGCCAAGGCCATGTTTGTACTGGCAGGGTTGGCCATGCGGCCGGCACTGGCGCCTGCGCTGGTGGCACAAGCCCTGATGGAATGGGCAATTGTGTTACACGTGAGTTGAGCGGGGCGCAGGTCCCGCCTGAAACCGTGGAGCTCGCTGATCCGCTTGCCCAGGGGCTCAGGTATCTATGTGATGCGGCCCTGGACATAGCTCCCATACTGTCAAAATTGTCCGCCTTCGCCGTGGTTATCAGACGGGTACTCTGGTTGAAGTGCTGCTCTGAGGACCAGGGGTCTAAAAAGGCGCTAACAACCCTGCATTTTCAGGGAGGGCGCCTTGGATGAGATCATTAGGGATCTCGCGGGAGGTAAGAGTACCCTTCTCCCCAAGCCTAAGAAGGGTAAGGAGCCTCGTCGCAAGCCGGGCCCCTCGTTCTCAGGTCAGAGTTTTTTCGTGCCCCCTGTTCGGCGGGTAAGGGCTCCCAGCCCACCAAGCCTGCTGCAGGAGGTCAGAAGCGACCATGGCAGCGTAAGCAAGAGAAGTCCTCCTCCGCATGATGGGTTGCCCCCTCCCGTCGCTCTGGTGGGGGGTCGACTGCTGGAGTTCGCGGAAAGATGGACCTCTCGCATTTCAGATTCCTGGGTGCGCGAGGTGGTTTCGTCAGGGTACAAGATAGAATTCCGTGCCCTGCTGGGGGCTGTGCAGGATCTGCTCAGCCAGGGGCTGGTCGTCCCAGCACTTTTCAGTGGGTTTTACTCCAACCTGTTTGGTCCCAAAGAAGGATGGGGTCCGGCCCATTCTGGATCTGAAGGCGCTCAACTTTTTTGTTCGGGTGTGGAAATTTAGAATGGAGTCAGTCCGCTCGGTGGTGGCGGCCCTTCACCAGGGGGATTTTCTGGCTTCCTTTTGATATCAAGGATGCTTACCTGCATGTCCCCATATGTGCCTTGCACCAGAGCTTTCTGCATTTCGGGGTGGGGGAACACCACTACCAGTTTGTGGCCTTGCCATTCGGCCTGGCCTCGGCCCCCCGGGTCCTCACCAAGCTCTTGGCCCCGGTGCTGGCTCTGTTACGGCAGAGGGGCATCGCAGTACTGGCGTATTTTGGGTCTGACCCTGGACTCGGTCATGGCTAGAGTGTTTCTTCCGTCGGAAAAACTGCAGACGCTTCAACAGGCGGTGAGGTCTCTGCTGTCTGAGAGGTGGTCCTCTCTGCGGTTTTGTATGCGGGTCCTGGGACTCATGGTGTCCACCTTCGAGGCGGTACCGTATGCCCAGAGTCGCACCCGGTCCCTGCAGCGATTTGTTTCTGCTGCTGTGGGACAAATCTCCCTTATCCCTGGATCGTTTGGTCAGGCTGGACCGCCAGGCCAGATCCTCTCTCGTTTGGTGGTTGAGGGACCCGGCCCTGAGACTGGGGAAGTCGTTCTTCCCCATGATGTGGTCAGTAGTAACCACAGATGCCAGCCTAAGCGGATTGGGGAGGAGAGTCGTCTTCCGATCAATGTGCTGGAACTCCGGGCCATCAGGCATTGCCTCTCCCAGTGGTCGGGAAGGCTGCGAGGGCACCCTGTCAGAGTCCAGTCGAACAATGCCACGGACATGGCATATGTTAACCATCAGGGCGGAACGAGAACCTCGGCGGCAGCATCCGAGGTGGCTCACATTCTGCGGTGGGCAGAGCTTCATGTGCCAGCTCTCTCTGCCGTGTACATTCCGGGCGTCAAATTGGCAAGCGCATTACTTGAGTCGACAGAGGTTGGATCAGGGAGAGTGGTCCCTGCATCCGGATGTGTTCCGACAACTTTGCTAAAAGTGGGGCACACCAGACGTAGACCTGCTGGCGTCCCGGCTCAATCGGAAGGTTCAGGCCTTCGTGAGCAGAGCAAGGGATCCGTGGGCAGGTGCGGTAGATGCCCTTGTGGCTCCGCGGAGCCAGTATCGGCTCATCTATGCCTTTCCCTCTCTCGGGCTGCTTCCGCGCCTATTGCGCAGGATAGAGGCGGAGGGGATTCCAACCATTCTGGTAGCGCCAGATTGGCCTCGGCATCCGTGGTACGCCGACGTGGTGCGGTTGGTGGTTGACGTTCCCTGGCGTCTCCCGCTTCGCGGGGATCTTCTGTCCCAGGGCCCCATCTTGTACCCTGCTTTACCCTCTCTGGCTTTGACGACATGGCTATTGAATCCCAGGTCTTGAGATTGAGGGGTCTCCGCTTCGGTGATTCCCACCATGCTCAAGGCACATAAGTGCACTTCTAGGATGATATACCATCGCACCTGGAGAGCGTATATCGCCTGATGCGAGGGGGGGCGCTGCCATTGCGAATAATGCTCCCTATCAGGGTTACCCACATATTCAGCTTCTAATGTACCCACCCTCTACTCTAGTTCTTTCAATGCAAAGGATGACATCTTCCTTATCCTTGAGATTTGAGAAATATATTCCCCTCTCACCCATGCTTTGAATGAGTCCCAGTTCACCCCTCTGGAAGCAAAGTCGCCGTTCTCCACCCAATATCTCGTGATTGAAGTCCCCACTTGTTCCTGCAATTTCTCGTGTAGAGCCCAGGATCTAGAAAGGCGCCAAAGTCTGGAGTCTGGAGGATCAGTCAGGGCTAGGGTCAAGGAAAGGGGAGCGTGGTCCGGTATACCCCTAGGAAGTAACGTCATATCTTGTATCAGTCGTAGGGCACAGGTTGAGGAATATACTAGATCAATCCTCGACAGCGTTTTGAATGTGGCTGAGTGACATGTAAACCCCTTACTTGTAGGGTGAAGATGTCTCCAGACATCTGTAAGGGCAAAAGTAGATGCCCATTGTTGGAGGTCAGGAGAATCTCTAGCTGTGGAATGCAGTCTGTCAGTAGACACTTGTGGGACCATGTTGAAGTCTCCCAGTAGATAGACTAGATTGGTATTATACAACACTATCCGTTTCATCAAAGTGTGTAACAATTGGGCTGAGGCCGGTGGGGGAAGATATAAGCCCACCAATACAACACTCCTGTCATATATGCACATATGCAACATAATGTATCTGCCCTCCGGATCCGTGTGCACATCCAGGATCCGTTCAGGCAGAGTCTTGCTAATGAGGATGCTGACCCCCCCGGGCATACGTAGAGTAGGTGGCATGATATTGTTGCCCCACCCAAGACCTCCCAAGGCTCACCACCCTAGAGCCAAGTAGGTGAGTTTCTTGTAGGATACAAATTTGTGGGTTATGCTTATGTAAAAATTTAAACACTAGCGAGCGTTTGATCGCCGAATTTAGGCCCCGGACATTCCAGGAAATGATCTTACACAATGCCATCTTGGTAATTATAATAAGAGAAAATAGATCTGTACGCCCGAAGGGTCAAGACCCCCGACCATGTATTTAATCCAATACAGACATATAGAGGTATGTTCAGCACATTCAATAAAGCACCAGTAACAGTTAAATGAAACATAAAAAACCACTTCCCAACATCCCCCCACCCCGCATCCCTAACCCCAACCCAGGAATGCATAATCCCCCCCAACAATAATAAGGTACCCAACTACCGCTGGGAGGCGTGGTCAGTGGGTACAGTTCACCACGGGCATGTCCTTTGACCAAAAGCCAAGATGGCCGCCTTTATCCAAAAATATTCAGAACTGAGTAAAAAAATGCTGACAGTGGAAATCAGAGGAGTATTATACTACCTGCGGATTTAAAGTTCTCCTGTGGTGCTTAACCAACCTGCCACCAGCACAGGGCCGTCAAAGACTTCCCCAGTCCAAATACCCAACAGCATCTACAGGATTTATTAGAGGAGTCTTTGGGAAGCAGAGTAATCCGACAGTATGTAAACTTATACAGGAGAGCACAGATCCATAGAGTATCTCTATGCCCCAGTAGCACACGAAGGGCTGGGCTGAGGTGAAAGTGGTGTTTCTCCTGGACAAACCAGGGGCTCCAAGCTTGCAACAACAAAAAGGTAAAAGGGAAAAGAAACCAACACGTAGACCAAGGTCAACTAGCAACAGTACTGTGTAAAGAACAGTCACAGAATATGTAGATAACATAGGCATCCCATGCACAGTTAAGGGCAGTCAGCACTCACATGTAGTGCGGATGAGTAGGTGCCTCTTACCACAGGTGGTATCAACGATGAGGTGGCAAGGTATCCATCCACGCTGAGGCATCAGCTGGTGAGGTGAAAAACCTGACGGTCTCCCCATCCTGTACCCGTAACCAGGCCGGAAAAAGGACACTGTAGCGAATGCCCTGGTTTCTCATAGCCGCCTTAACATGGTCAAATGAACGTCGTAACTTCTGAGTTTCCACTGAATAGTCCGGAAATATAAGTAACTTGGTGTTTTGGTATGCCAGCTCCCCCTGCACTCTAGCGGCCCGGAGTACTTCATCCCGGTCTCTGAAGTTGAGAAATTTTAAGGATGAAAGTGCACGGCGGTGATTCCACAGGCCCAGGCTTAGGCGGCACCCGGTGCGCGCGCTCCACCGCATAGAAGGGGGAGAACTGGGCTGCCGGCAGCAAGTTGCGCAGCAACGTTTCCACAAACTCTGTAGGGTTTGGACCTTCCGATCCCTCCAAGAGACCCAATATGCTGAGATTATTCCTTCTATTTCGATTCTCTGCGTCTTCAGCCCTGTACTCCAAAGCTTTAACTTTAGTTTGTAAAGTACGCATGTCAGTAGAATGCCCCTCTACAGTGTCCTCCCACATGTCCCAGCCGCTGCTCCACCTCAGTGATCCTGGATCTCATTTTCTCCATATCATGCCTGATATGCCCCACATCCAGCTGCACTGCTTCTACTTTAGTGGTCAGGGCGCCAAGTGTGGCCTGACACTGGCCTATGGCCGCCAGCACTTCAGCAAGACTTGGCTGGGCAGCCGAGGGCTGCTCCGTCTCCTCTGTCTGGGACGCCATATTTAGGAGAGTCCGTGCACGTGTCTGGACACTGCCGGCAGGAGGAGGGATGGTACAGGGGGAAAGTGTAGCTTCTTACCCCGTCCACGTCCGGCTTTATTGGTTCTGCTGGGCATACGGAGCGTCTAGAGCCGACGATCAGTCAGATAGCATCAGGATGACCCATGTACAGCAATATTGCACGGCGGAGCTCTTGTCTCGGACGTCCGTTCAAGTCGCCATCTTGGCCACGCCCCCATCTCAGCAGTTTCAATGCCTAATACGTCGACATGGTGCAAATGGTGGCAGACGCTCCCTGGCGGCTCCCTCTGCGAGACGATCTACTATCTCAGGGGCCCATCTTGCACCCTGCTTTACCCTCGCTGGCTTTGACGGCCTGGCTATTGAGTACCAGGTGCTAAGAGACAGGGGAGTCGCTGACTCCGCGATCCCTACCTTGTTGAAGGCTCGCAAGTGTACTTCTCGCAAGATTTACCACCGCAGCTGGAAGGCTTGTATAGCTTGGTGCGAGGCGGAGGGTCATAACCCTCGCTCTTATGTGGTGTCCAGGGTCCTGACCTTTTTGCAGCAAGGCCTGGACAAAAACTGGCTTTGAGTACTCTCAAGGGCCAGATATCGACCCTGGCGATTTTTTTTTTCAGAGACCTTTGGCTTCGCACTCGTTGATTCGTACCTTTGTACAAGGTGTGCGACATGTGGCGCCTCGGGTGAAGGCCCCGATGGCCCAGTGGGATCTGAATTTGGTGCTTTCTGTACTTCAGAAACCGCCCTATGAAAATATCAGGGAGATTTCCTTACAACTGCTGTTGCAGAAGGTGGCTTTTTTGGTAGCCATCACTTCCGCCAGATGGGTGTCTGAGTTGGCAGCACTATCGTGCAAGTCTCCCTACCTGGTCCTACACAAGGACAAGGCGGTCTTGCGACCCTCTCCTTCTTTCCTTCTGAAGGTGGTTTCTTTCCATATTAACGAAGAGATTGTTCTTCCTTCATTGTGCCCCTGTCCATCGCACCCAAAAGAATGAGTTGCATGCCTTGGATGTAGTTGAGGGCCTTATGAGTGTATTTAGCTGTTACAGCTTCTTTTCGGAAGTCTGATACTCTATTTGTATTGACAGAGGGTCCACGCAAAGGTTCGGCGGCCTCGTTGGCTGTCTCCCGTTGGATTAGACAGACTGTGACCCATGCATACTCTGTTCGGGGCAAGGTTCCCCCTTTTCCGGTCACGGCTCATTCTACCCGGGCTGTTAGCACTTCCTGGGCTTTCAGACACCAGGCCTCGGTGTCACAGGTGTGCAAGGCGGCCACTTGGGCCTCGGTACACACTTTCACTAAGTTTTATAAAGTTGATGTGTTTTTATCTTCGGATGCTGCTTTTGGCTGCAAAGTTTTGCAGGCGGCAGTGTAGGTGCGTCTGGCGCCTCCTTAGAGGTTCTGTTGGGTACAGTTGTTGTTTACCCACCCCTCTTTTTGACACAGCTTTGGGACATCCCCACATGTCATGAAGAGCTGCGTCTGTCAGTGAACGTAGGAGAAAAAGGGGATTTTATTAAAACTTACCGCAAAATCCTTTTCTCCGAGTTCACTGACAGACGCAGCACCCACCCCTCTGTGCTCTGTTTCGGTACGGCTTGTATACGAACTGCTGAGCTAGGCTATGTGGAGGGTTTATGTGGGAAGAGAGGACTGCCCCATGGGAGGGGCCAGCTGTGCTGTTCCCTGCCTAGTTAACTCCTAGTGGGACAAGCATAAACCCCACGTCATGAAGAGCTGCGTCTGTCAGTGAACTTGGAGAAAAGGATTTTACGGTAAGTTTTAACCACTTAAGGACCGGAAGGATTTCCAGCTTTAGGACCGGAGCCCTTTTTGCGATTCGGCGCTGCGTCACTTTAACTGACAATTGCGCGGTCGTGCGACGTTGTACCCAAACGAAATTTGCGTCCTTTTTTTCCCACAAACAGAGCTTTCTTTTGGTGGTATTTGATCACCTCTGCGTCATTTCTGTTCGCCGCTATAAACAAAAGAAGAGCGACAATTTTGCAAAAAAAAAAAAAAAAAAAATTTCTTACTTTTTGCTAAAATACAAATCCAAAAAAAAAATATAAAAACATTTTTTTCCAGTTTTTGGCCGATTTATATTCTTCATATTTGCGATAAAAAAAAAATCGCAATCGGCGTTTATTGATTGGTTTGGGCAAAAGTGGAAGCGTTTACGGATGATGAGAATTAATTTTTGGTGTTTTTATTATTTTTTTTTTTTTTTTTTACTAATAATGGCGGCGATCTGCGATTTTTAGCGGTACTGCGATATTTCAGCAGACATGTCGGAACATTTTGACACTTTTTTGGGACCATTGGCATTTATACAGCGATCAGTGCTATAAAAATGCACTGATTACTGCATAAATGCCATTGGCAGTGAAGGGGTTAACCTGCAGGGGGTGCTCTAAGGGTTAACTATGTTCCCTGGGCGTGTTCTAACTGTATGGCGACTGCCCTAGCTGGGGAAGGGAAGTGGTCACAGCCTCCACGTACAGGAAGGCTGTGATCACAGCCCTTCCCCCTTCACAGAACGGAGGTCCGTGTTTACATACACGGACCGCCGTTCCTTCACTCC
>BLSH010288207.1:354301-369559 GCA_018402905.1 Glandirana rugosa
CGTGTAGAGAAGACGTGTTTGTGCAATGATTGACGGTTTGATTTAAAGTGACACACAGACTTGAAATAATTGTGCAGAAGAGATGTGCAATGATTGACGGTTTCATTTAAAGTGATACACACATTTTAAAAAGAAGTGTGAATAAAAGATGTGCAATGATTGACGGTTTGATTTAAAGTGACACACAGACTTGAAATAATTGTGCAGAAGAGATGTGCACTGATTCCCGGTTTCATTTAAAGTGATACACACATTTTGCAGAACAGTGATATGGGTACTCCCGGCTTATTTATACTTTTTTGACACAGTTTGAAGATGATTTTAGAACAGTTCTATGGCCTCTAATGTTAATTAATACTTTTCAGACCCATTTTGAAGATGTTCTCCATTTTTGCATTTTTTATGTTTTTATTTTTTTAAAAATATTTAAAGTTATTTCCCTGTCCCCATTTCTTTGTAGGGCACTTGTCCCACCCTTACCCACATTTTCCTTCCTTTTGCAGACCTCTAGAACATTCCTGGGCTTTTTTACAGCATTTTAAAGATTTTTCATTAAAATTACCAGAACCCCGGACCCGAACCCGGACTTTTTTTGAAAAGTCCGGGTCCGGGTCCCGGACACCCCAAAGTTCGGTACGGACCCGAACTTTACAGTCCGGGTTCGCTCAACTCTACTAAAGATGAAACTAAGATGGACTATATCCCTAATAATTTAACTAAAAATGAGGCTATTGCTCTTTCCTCCTTGTTGGCCAGGTGAGATATTATTATCAAACCGGCCGACAAGGGAGGATCAATAGTCGTCATGGATAAAAGTAAATACGAGGCAGAAATCCAGAAACAATTGTTAGATCGAGATACATATACACCTCTCACACATAATCCTACGATTAAAGTACAGGATAAAATTTAAAAAATAATGACACGAGCAGTCAGTGATGGATTGATAGATAATGAAACTAAAGAATTTTTATGTGTTGAACATCCAATAACTCCAGTTCTATATACGTTACCTAAGATACACAAAAAACCTATTGATCCCCCAGGACGCCCCATAGTGGCAGGCATGGACTCAGTTACAGCTCCACTAGGTAAGTTTCTTAATACATTTTTAACGCCTGCTATTGTAAAAACTAAATCATATATTAAAGACACAGGAGATTTCTTGGAGAAAATCTCCAAGATTAAAGTAAATTCTGGGTCCTTGCTTGTTACTTGGGACGTCTCTAGCTTATATACGATTATTCCCCATGAACTAGGTATTGAGGCATGCCGCCGTCTGTTGATTGGTCAAAAACAATACACACATGCACAGATTTCTTTTTTGTTAAAATTGTTACAGATTGTGTTGGAGGAAAACTTTTTATATTTAAAGACACCTTTTATTTGCAGTGTAGAGGATCGGTGATGGGTTCTAACGTAGCCCCCCCATATGCGAATGCATTTATGAATATGGTAGAGAATGGGTTAATTTTTTTAATTCTTAAGTTTTATTGATATAGAATGCACCATAGTATTACAGAAAAAAGAGCATGAAGAAATGGGAGTGGTACGTTGAGCAAGTAATCAGGAAAATTATGCCCACCGGCAGAACAACCAAGGCATGAACAAACATACAATCAAAATATTTGACAGAGAGCTACTTATCTGCTCCCGGATTGTATCCGAGTAGCAACACAGTCCAAATGCCCATGCATGATTCCCCCGCCGGCAGATGACCTAGTATCCGAGTACCATTACTAAGATATGCCATTAGTTATATTGGCAGATTTGCAAGACAATCTTAGAATATATAACAAATGAGCTGCATCACAAGGGTGGGCAATGCAGTGTAGGATAGAGGAAACAAAGCGGAGCAGAGCGGAATGAGGGAACAAGAAGGAAAACTATTCCCCCCCCCCCCTCCCGGAGACCGGGGAAAGGGAAAAGAGAGAGAGAGAGGGAGAGGGGGGGGGGAATGGGGGGAGGGGGTGATATTGAGGAGGGAGAGGGAAGAGAAAGGTACCAGCCCGTCCGGACTGATCGGGTTCACTGACTGGGGGGGGACATCACCGACGTGTAAGCGTCTGTGTATACAAAATGATTCCAGGGTCTCCAAGTTTCTCTATATGCCTCCTCTGTGTTATGCAGTGTGGCTGTGAGGTCCTCCATGTCCCTAAGAGCGTTCACTTTGGCAAACCACAGCGCCTTCGTGGGAGACTCTTTAGCCTTCCAGCATAGCGGAATGCACGCCTTTGCCGCATTCAGGAGCTGCATCGTCAGTGAAGTTTTATATTTTTTGATTGGTCTGTCCGTTAGGTGAAGCAGGCATGCCGCGGGGTTGGTGGACAGATCCACGGCTGTGAGTTGCTTAATGGTAGTTGTAACATCGTGCCAGAACGGTTGGAGTTTGGGACATTCCTAGAAGATGTGGATCATGGTCCCCCTACCCGACCCACAACGCCAACATGCATCCGGGATCTGGGGAAAGAGCCTGCACAGAAGCGCAGGCACCCTATACCACTGAGTGAGGATCTTATAGCAAGACTCCTGTACCCTAGTGGCCAATGAGGATTTCTGCGTGAAGTGGAAGATCGTGCGTCTTTGGGCCAGCATGAAGTGGCAGGCCAGGTCTGTCTCCCACCTGGAAAGGAATTGGGGAACATATTCTTCCCCAGGTTGAATCGGGATGGAATAGATCATGGATAGGGAGTGTCGAACTGGTTCGCCCTTATGGCACAGCGACTCAAAGCACGTGAGGGGTCGCAAGATACCCGGGTTCGGGACAATCTTCGGAGAAACGAGCGTATCTGTATCCCGCTCATGAAGTCAAGTGGGGGTTCAGTTAAGTTGAGAACATCTTGGAGAACCTCAGCCGAGGACATCACAAAGTCAGTCAACCGTGAGTGTCCCCCTTCTGCAAGGCGTCTAAACAGCCCCCTGTAGACCCGGAACAAACTCCGGGTTACCCACAATGGGGACCATTGGGGACGGAAGGGGTGAGATGGTGGTGGTACGGAATGTCTCTCGGGCAACTAGTAGAGTACCACCGAGTGTGGGATGGGCCCCAAGAGCCCTTGAGATAGGCAAAGAGAGCCACAGCCAGCTCAGTGCTGTGCCTTGTGAGTCCTCCATCTCCATTGCAACCCATTGATTTTCTTCCCCATGGCAGTGCCAGTCTATTATTCTATTTAAATGGGACGCCCGGTAGTAAAACCTTATGTCAGGCAGGGCAAGCCCTCCTGCATGTTTAGGAAGTGACAGTCGGTGTAGGGCCTGGCGTGGTTTCTGGTGAGACCAAACAAACTTTCAGAACAGCTGGGAGAGTGATCGAAAGAAGTGGGACGGCAGTCTAATTGGAATGGCTTGCACGATGTAAAGTATACGCGGTAGAACTGTCGTCTTGATAGTGCTAGAACGCCCGAACCACGTCAGGGTCAGAGAGTGCCAAAGCATCAAATCCCTCCTCATTTTGGCGACGAGCGGTTCGTAGTTAAATTCATAAAGTTTGGATAGGTCCGACGTGATGTTGATTCCCAGGTACCTAATTTCCGAGACAGCCCAATGAAAGGGGAAGGACGGTCGGATAGTCTGAATCATTTCAGGGCCGACCGAGACGTTCAAAGCCGACGACTTACTGTAATTCACCTGGAAGTGGGACAGAGAACCATACGTCTGAAGAGCTTGCATGAGAATCGGAAGGGAGGTGAGTGGGTCCGAGACGAAGAATATCAGGTCGTCGGCAAATGCCGCCACTTTATGGGCTCCAGTCGGCTTGCTGAAGCCCGGAATGTCCGGGTCTGCTCGAATTGTACAGAGGAACGGCTCCAGGGTCAGGATGAAGATCAGGGGCGAGAGGGGACAGCCCTGCCTCGTCCCGTTGGTGATGTTGAAAAAGTCTGAGCGCGTGTCGTGGACTCTTACTGCCGCTGAGGGCCGGGAGTACAGGGCAGATATCCAGCTCCTCATTGACGCCCCGAGGCCCAGGTGCTCCAGGGCCGCACGTATAAAGGTCCAATTGACCCTGTCAAATGCTTTATCGGCATCTGTGGAGAGCAGGAGAAGGGGCCTTTTAGATACCTGGGCTGCATGGATCAGGTTGATGACACGTACCGCCTCGCGCAGGGGAGTAAATCCCACCTGATCTCTATGGACGAGGCTTGAAATATGGGGCAGAAGCCGGTTGGCCAGCACCCGTGCAAAGAGCTTGAGATCTGTATTCAACAGAGCAATTGGCCGATAACTGCCACATTGCGCCGGGTCCTTGCCATCCTTGGGAATCAGAGAAATATACGCCTGAAGGGCGTCCACTGGCATTTCCCTTCTGTCTACCAGAGAATTCAGCGCGGCCACCAGGTGTGGGAAAAGTATGCCCGAGAATACCTTGTAGTAGGCGGCCTTGAAGCCATCAGGCCCCGACGCCTTTCTAGGCTTGGTCTGCGCCAAGGCCACCCCCAATTCCTCCTCTGTAATAGGTGCGTCCAGGTCTTCAAGAGCCTCTGATGGGAGTTTCGGCATACCTGAGGCCTCAATATATGAACCGATGCGGGCATTGAGCGTTTCCGACTCGGCCAGCGATGGGGAGGGCTGTAGATTATACAAGCCATTAAAGAAGGAGTAGAATTCCTTCGCCATGGCATCTGATCTGAAAAGTTTCTGCCCTGATGCTGAGGTTATGTGTGAAATGTAGGTCCTTGAGAGAGGGCCCCGCAGCGCCCTCGCCAGAAGTGCCCCAGGCTTATTAGAAAATTCATACATAGTCTGCCTTTCCCACGCCAACTTCTGTTTTGTCTTTTGAAACAGTAGCGCGTTGAGTTCCTCCCTGGTTTTGAGGAGGTCAACATGTACCGCCCTGGCTACCTTTGCTTTATGTACCCTCTCTAGGCATCGCAGACGCGCCATGAGGGTGTCCACTTGTGCAGACCTCTCTTTTTTCAGGTGGGTCCCAATCTTAATAAGTGTTCCCCTAATCGCCGGCTTATGCGCCTCCCATGTGATGAGCGGGTTGTCCACCGAGCCTGTGTTTAGCTCAAAATACTCGGTGAGGGCACCTGTCACTCTCTGTCGGATATCTAGGAGTTGAAGAAGAGACAATAAGGCGGACCCCGGACCCGCGAGTCCAGCTCAAGGCTAAGATGCACGGGGGCGTGGTCCGACAAGAGAATGTCGCCTATCCAGGCCGACTGGACCTTCGCCAGCTCTCTATGGGAGACCAATAGATAGTCTAGCCGGGAATACGTTTGATGGACTGAGGAATAGAAAGAGTAGTCCCGTGCATTCGGGTGTAAGATACGCCACGGGTCAATTAATTGCAAGGTGTGGAGCTCCACCTTCAGGCGCCTGAGCCGAGCGAAAGAAAGGTGTGAGGCACCTCTGGAGACATCAAGGGCTGGGTCCATTGTGAAGTTAAGATCACCCCCAAAAATGAGAGTACCTTCCTGGAACTCTAGGAGGTCCGGAAGTAGGCCACTCAGAAAGGAGACCTGGTCCACATTGGGGAAGTACATATTCGCCAGGGTGACCAAGACCTCCCCAATCCTCCCCTTCACAAAAAGGAAAGGCCCCCTGGATCCTGCTTCACCGCTATAAGTGACCAAGGCACCGTATTGGCCAAAAGAATGCTCACTCCTTTTGACTTTGATATCGGAGAGGAACTATGGTATACCGTGGGGAACGCTCTGTTACCTAGCCGGGGGATCCGGTCATGCTTGAAATGCGTTTCTTGTAAGAAAACGACCTACGGTTTAGCTTTTCTAAGGTCAGCCAGAAGTCTGGTGCGCCTCTCAGGAGTACCCAGGCCGCGCACATTGTATGACGTGAAATTGATTGCACCCACAGCCATGATGTACCCCCCACCTACTCACCTCTGGCTCCCAAATGAGAACCGGGAGAAAAAAAAAAAAAGGGGAAGGGGGGGGGGGAAAGAATCAGCAAGAGAAGAGAGGTATAGGGATAAAGACGAAAGGAAAGAAAGCAGGAGAAGCAGAAAGTAGAGAGAGTAAAGGTTCAAGAAATAACAGAAACTAAAGGTAACAATTACCCAAATCTCCTCTGGAGTTATGGGAACTCCTTCGGGAGAAAATCCTAACTTGGGAGGTGGTTAGAATTGACAGCAGAACGGGAGAGAGATGCACGAACCTGGGATCTATGTATTATAGTATTATCTAAGAACAGATCCGGCTGCTCCTGCGACTGTAAATATAACCGATCCTGAGGAACTAACAGTGAGGTTAACAGAACCCATAAAACACAGGCATATAACATATAAACTGAAGCGTCAGGCAATTAACATATAAACTGGAGCATCAACGGGTGAATCAGTATCAATCCCATCAAAGCCTCAGGTCCAGGGTCTCCTATCCCTCCTCCACCCGGTTCGGACCCAAAGACCTACCCACTCATGCCCATCCCCTCGCCTATGGACCCCGCATCCCCGCCACATCACACTAGCCGTGTACGCCCCCCCCCCCAGCGGGAGAGGCCAGGTCCCCACGGAGCAGTGTGTTTCAGGATCATACTGGCAAGCGGCCAAGGACGAGGGCGCCCACCCACGGGCGCACTGTATAAAAAGGATCCATACCTGTTGGAAAAAAATACTAAGGTTAACCCACGCATGCATTGCAAACAGTGTCAAACAATTGCCCACCCCCCCTCAAGGGGTCCCAGAAATCGGGCCCAGTCTATGTTTCAGTACATCTGCCCTGTGTCTCCCAACCCCCAGGGCGAAAACATGAGCGCCCCCCTCGACTACCAAGTGAGCAGGAGAATGGGGAGCAGGGGGGATAGTCAATGCTGGAGTCTTTGGGGAGAGTCGGATGACAGTATGCAGGACCTAAGCATGACCCTGAGGGCGTGTAAGAATGTCCACCGCCATTGTTTCTGGGTCCCAAAACTGCTCTGGATGCTAATGGGTAGCCCGCGGGGGGGGCAAGGCCCGAATGCCAGTGATCAAAGGTCCGCGAGGGCCGGGGGTAGAGGCACCAAAGTCACCGTGAACCGGGTCGACTCCCTTCACAAATAACTCTCCGTGGCCTCCAACAAACAATGCCTGTGTTCAGAGTCCTGACTCAGTCTTAACTCGGGAAAAGATTGGTTCCTGGGTCTATTGGTGGGACTCTCAATCTTCTGATGTAGTTGGGGTCCGCCTGGGAGGGTCAGCACTTGGGCGACGAGAGCTAGCCCTTCGGGGCCTCTGTGGTCTTGGGGCCGGGGGTCCAGTCGCATCTCTCTGCAGAAGCGGCTCCAGCCAGTCCGGGACTTCAACAGCAGGTCTACCCAAGAATTGGAACACCTGTGGGAGCTGAGAGGGGGAGCGCAGGTAAAAGGTGGATCCCTGTTGCTGCACAATCACATGGAAGAGATGGCCCCATCGGTATGTGGCCCCTGCTTCCCTGATGGCCTCCAGTAGAGGGCGCACCATTCCCCGCATCCTCCGGGTCTGTCTGGACACATCTGGGTATACATTAACCATGGCTCAGTCGAAGTCCACGGGACCGTGGGACCACGCCCGTCTGAGTATCTCCTCTTTTATATTGTAAAAGTGGACCCTGCAAAGCACATCGCGGGGTGGCTGGCTATCTGCTGTTCCCAAGGCCATGGGGCGGGGGCCCTGTACCCGGTGTACACGGTCAAGTTCAAGTGCTGCAGTGGGGGCCTGCTCGAGAAGCGAGTTAAGGATGGCAGTTACTGTAGTGCGTAGGTCCCCCCCAGTGTAGCCTCTGGGATGTCCCTCAGTCGTAAATTGTTCCTCCTATTGCGATTTTCCCCATCATCAATTTTAAGTTGAATGTCTATTAGATGTTGTTTGTAGGTGGCCTGGTGTGCCTCTAGGGCATCTAGACGAGCACTGACCGTTGCAGACCCGCTCTCAAGCGATTCCACCCTCTCCTCCACCCCATCAACCTGATGTTTCAGAGCAGTGAGTTCCTTTGATAGGGCAGACACAATTGAGGTGGCCATTGCTTGTATATCCTGGCGGGTGGGGAGATCCGCAAGCAAGTCTCTAATGTCCCTCCCTGCCTGCATGCCAGAGGCCCTGGAGCTGCATGAGTCTGTAGGGGAATTGGGCCGAGGGAATTCCGGTGTGGGTATAGGAGAGGGCGGGCGAGAGGATCCCGCAGAAGACTCATCTGTCCCGTTCACCTCCGCGGTCTTCCTGGAGCCTGTCAGCACCCCAGTGTGTCCAACTCATGGCGGCGCCATCTTAGGAGTCTCCCGTGGCTCGGGGATCATGGCTGTAGTAGAGTGTTGGCGGAGAAAATATCTTGTGATTTCAGCTGACCGAGGCTCCCCAGGGGTTTGTGACTGCTTCTGTCCTCCAGGCATGGGCAGTTACGGACGGAGTTCTCAATGTTAAGCAGCGGCTATCCCGGTTCGTGCAGAGCTCTCGATAAAGCGTGCTCACACCGCCATGTCCGGACCACGCCCCCTTATGAAGAATGGGTTAATTTATAATAATATTTTGTTCCAGCAAAATTGCCAGTGCTGGGTAAGATTTATAGATGATGCATTCGTCATTTGGGGGGGGGGGGCTCTGAGGACTCTTTAATCCTATTTAATGAATATATTAATTATTTGCTTCCTACCTTAAAATTTAATATAACATAAAGTAAGAAGAGAGTTTCTTTCATTGACACTAGTCTTGAACTATAATATGATGAAATCATTAGTGATTTATACACTAAACCAACTGATCGTAATCAACTGCTATACTTTAAGAATTTCCACCCACCAAATGTTTTTAAATTGATCCCTAAGAGTCAATTCTCCAGGGTCGATAGGATTGTTATGGATTCAGCCACAAGGGATGTTAGATCAAAAGAGATGGAACAAAAGCTAATCCAATGAGGGTATCCTTTTTCCCTTGTTCAAAAAGCTAGGACGAATTTGAAACAAGATGCATCCAGGAATATGAATTTAATCCCCAGGATACCATTTGTCTCACAGTATCATCCCTATTCCTTCAGGGTGTACAATATTTTAAAAAGGCATTGGTTTACCCTGAAGGAAAATTTCCCTACTTTTCCTGAATTTCAAACACCTCCACTGCAGTCCTATCGCAGAGGAAGAATGGTACGAGATCGCTTGGTAAGGGCTGATGCATTTGTATCACCTCAACTCAAACTAACGTTTCTTGGTGCCCCCAAAACGGGGTCATACCCCTGTTTGAATTGTATTAAAAGCAGTAGTATGATCATAGGTACTGGGTTCTCTCATCCACATAGGGGGACTAATATCAAAATTAAAGGCTATTACACCTGCCAATCTTCATATGTGGTGTATATTCTGGTCTATGTGGGTGAGACAACCCAGAAAGTGAAGGATCGTATTGCCCGACATAAATATTCCATTCCTGACAAATTGACCCAATTACCTTTAGCAAGGCATTTTGTAGAGAAGGGCCATACAGTGTCTCAGCTCAGATTTATGGTTATAGATGAAGCTAAAAAAAACAGGAGAGGGGGGGACCGTGAGCTTTTTTTAAGGAGATTAGAGGTTGAATGGATAGATTGTTTAGATGTGATTGCACCTAGAGTTTTAAACTCAGATTTTGATCTGCATTTATTTTTATGAGATCAGCACCTCTGAGATGTATATAGATGTTTTAGATAGGACTGGATTTGGAGGTTAGAGTTCTGTCTCAGATCCATATTTAAGTCTGACCAATATCGATTCCCATGAGATTTTTTACATTGGGTTGTGTATTGGTATAGATATATGGAACATGGATGTACTGACAGATCTTTGATGGATATTAACATACTATTAAAGTTTTTCATATGACATTTGAGATAGGAGTGGAAAGATATGTATACGTATGTGCATGTGTATATATATATATATATATATATATATATATATATATATATATATATATATATATAAATAAAAACATTTTTTTTTTTTTTTTATTACTTTTGATCGGTGATCTTTGCATCTCTTCAACAGGATTCTATAAGGAGGTAGAAATGTTTCCATTAGAGTGGAGAGTGTTTTAATCTTGTATGCCTTCCTTCCTTTGATCTCTGTAATATAACAAAAGAAGATATAATTTAAACACAGCGAAGAAGGAGATCGTCAGCGGTTTTGAATTGTTGTGATTCAATTGTCATTTGTTGTGTTAATTGGCTACATATTTGTGTATATATACTTTGTATGATGTCTATCATTTAGATGACATCCTAGCCTGAGGAAGGGCTTTCAGGACTATCTAAATGATGACTTCTGTTATGCAAGTATGATCTTATGCAAGTATGACTTGTAAACGTATTTCTACATAGTCCTAATGGACTTCTAAATAAATACTGAAGTGCAACGATCCCTCTCTGGATTTTCTTTATATATATATATATATATATATATATATATATATATATATATATATTTATTTATTTATTCTGATTAGAGTTGGGCGAACCCGGACTTAGGGTGTCCATGCCCCGAACCCGATCCCGGACATTTCAAAAAAGTCTGGGATTGGGTTCGGTATTTGGGTATTTTTTGGCGCCTGTTGAATAGCTGCAGGGCAGCCAATCAACAAGCATTTCACTCGTTTGCCCTTAGAAGCCATCACAGCCATGCCTTCTAATGGCATGGCTGTGATTGGCCAGTGCATCATGTGACCCAGACTCTATATGAGCTGGAGTCACGTAGTGCCGCATCGTCTTGTACTGGAGTAAGGAAAGGATGCTGCCGGCGCTGTGAGGGAGAGATTAGCATTCTAATATCATCTCATCCTGCATTAGAGACAGGTTCCTGGCGGTGCTGTGAGGGAAAGATTAGCTTTCTAATATCATCTGATACTGCATTAGGTACAGGTTCCTGGCGCTGTGAGGGAAAGATTAGTAGAGTTGAGCGAAACACCTGGACGTTCCGGTTCTGAGGGTACGAACAAACTTTGGGAAAAAGTCCGGGTTCGGCACCGAACGTTGCCCGAACTTTATCCCGGACCCCGAACCCCATTGAAGTCAATGGGGACCCAAACCTTTAGGCACAAACATGGCTGTAACAAAGTCCTGGCAAGTGCTAGAGGGCTGCAAAAGGAAGTAAAATGGGGGTAAGAGTAGGGCAAGTGCCCTACAAAAAATGGGGATAGGGAAAATAAATTAAAATCAAATAAAAAAAATGGGAAGGGGGGGTGGATGTGGAGTAGGAGCCTAGAGGTTGACTAGGCTGTGACCGTGGCAGTGTAGGTAGAAGTGTCAGTGGTGGATGAGGAGGAGGAGGTAGCCAACACTGTTTTTTTTGTTTGTTTAAAATTGGGGTAGCCCCCAAAATATTGAGGCCTATTCAAAAAAACAAGTATACGAATGGCTGTGTGAGTCCGGTCTAATTATTTATTCTGCACAAGCTACAGACAAGTCTTGTGGGATCCATGCCTGGTTCATTTTAATAAAGGTTAGCTTGTCCACGTTGGCTGTGGACAGGCGGCTGCGCTTGTCTGTTTTAACGCCCCCTGCCGTGCTAAACACACGTTCAGACAATACACTGGCTGCAGGGCAGGCCAGCACCTCCAAGGCATAAAGGGCAAGCTCAGGCCATGTGGCCAATTTGGAGACCCAGAAGTTGAATGGGGCAGACCCATCAGTCAGTACGTGTAGGTGTGTGCACACATACTCTTGCACCATGTTGCTGAAATGCTGCCTCCTGCTAAGAGCTTGTCTATCGGCTGGTGGTGCTGTTTGTTGTGGCGGGCTGCTGACAAAGCTTTGCCACATTTCTGCCATGCTAACCCTGCCTTCTGAGGTGCTGGCGGTGGCACAGCTGCATTGGTGGCCCCTTCCTCCTCCTCCTCCTCTGCCTTCGCCTTGTGCTTCCACTGAGCCCGGGTGTCATTTGGGAATGCCCTCAGCAGCGCCTCTACCAGTGTGCGATTGTAATCGCGCATCTTCCTCTCACGCTCCAGTGAGGGAATTAAGGATGGCACGTTGTCCTTGTAACGGGTATCCAGCAGGGTGGCCACCCAGTAATCAGAAGAAGTTACAATGTGGGCAACTTGGCAGTCCTTGCGCAGGCACTGCAGCATGTAGTCGGCCATGTGTCCCAGGCTGCCCAGAGGCAAAGACAAGCTGTCCTCTGTGGGAGGTATATCATCTGTGTCCTCTGTATCCCCCCAGCCACGATCCAGTGATGCCCATGAGCTGCGTTGGGTGCCACCCTGCTGCGATTCCTCCTCCCCATCTTCCTCATCCTCCCCGTCTCCAGAACTGTTCCCTGGCTTGAATATTTTTGACCTGGCCTATGCTGGTGCAGGAACCCACCCTCCGAGCCACTTGCGAATGACTGGCCTGATAACCGTGAAAATGACCCCTCTTCCTCCTCCCCTCCTCATCCTCCTGTGCCACATCCTCTTCCATCATGGCCCGTAGTGTTTTTTTAAGGAGACATAGAAGTGGTATAGTAATGCTGATAACAGCGTCATCGGCACTGGCCATGTTGGAGGAGTACTCAAAACACCACAATACGCTACACAGGTCTCGCATGGAGGCCCAATCTTGGTGGTGAAGTGTTGCTGTTCCGCAGAGCGACTGACCCGTGCGTGCTGCAGCTGAAACTCCATTATTGCCTGCTGCTGCTTACACAGTCTCTCCAGCATGTGCAAGGTGGAGTTCCACCTTGTGGGCACGTCGCATATGAGGCGGTGAGCGGGAAGGCCGAAGTTCGCTGCAGCGCAGACAGGCGAGCAGCAGCAGGGTGAGAACGCCGAAAGTGTGCACAGACGGCCCGCACTTTATGCAGCAGCTCTGACATATCCGGGTAGTTTTTAAAAAAAATCTGTACCACCAAATTCAGCACATGCGCCAGGCAAGGGATGTGCGTCAAACCGGCTCGGCCCAGAGCCTCTACGAGATTTCGGCCATTGTCGCACACCACCAGGCCGGGCTCGAGGCTCAGTGGCAACAACCACTCATTGGTCTGTTGTTCAATGCCCGTCCACAGCTCCTGCGCAGTGTGGGGTTTATCCCCCAAACATATCAGTTTTAAAACAGCCTACTGTCGTTTTCCCCTGGATGTGCTGATGTTGGTGGTGAAGGTGTTACGCTGGGCGGATGAGTGGGTGGTCGAGGAGGAGGAAGCGCAGTAGGAGGAGGAGGCAACAGGAGGCAAAGAGAAATGCCCTGCAATCCTCGGTGGTGGAAGGATATGCGCCAAATGGCTAGCCGGCTCAGGCCCACCCGCCACTACATTTGCCCAGTGTGCAGTTAGCGAGATATAGCGTCCTTGCCCGTGCTTACTGGTCCATGTATCAGTGGTTATGTGGACCTTGCCACTGATGGCGTTGCGCAGTGCACACTTTATCTTGCCCCGACTTGTTTGTGCACAGAAGGGATGGCTCGCCTGGAAAAGTAGTGGCGGCTGGGTACCACGTACTGTGGGACAGCCACCGCCATCAGGTTTTTGAAACTGTCCGTGTCCACCAGACAGAATGATAGCATTTCAAAGGCCAGGAATTTTGAAATGCTGGCATTCAGGGCCAGGGATCGCGGGTGGGTAGGGGGTACTTCCTCTTTCTCTCCAGTGTTTGGGAGATGGACAGCTGTAAGCTTCCATGGGACCATGTGGAAATGCTTGGGGACGGTGGCGGACATGGTGGCGTTGCTGTCATATCGTCTGTTTGCTGGGTGGCAGGTGACACTTTCACTGTAGAGGTGGAGGAAGAGGCCGAGACAGCAGCAGAAGAGGAAGCAGGAGGAGGCCGAGACCTTTCTTGGATTTTGAGGTAATTATTCCAATGCAGCTTGTGCCTTGAATTTAGATGCCTGGTCATGGGGGTTGTGCTCAGGTTGAGAACATTTATGCCCCGGCTCAGGCTATCATTGCACAGCTTGCAAACCACTCGTGTCTTGTCGTCAGCACGTTGTCTGAAGAACTGCCACAACGCCTTTGAGCTGCCTTTGGTGTGCTAGGTCCCTGGGTGCGGTGGGTAGTAGCAGGCCTACTGTCTAGGGGACGCTCGCTCTGCTATTGCAACCTGCTTCCTCTTTTGCTGTGCTGGTGCCTCTGTGCGACCACCACCTCTTCCTCCAAACTGCACACGTCACTCGCATGACCCTCATTTCATGTGGAGTCTAGGACCTCATCATCCTCCACATCATCTTCCACCTACCCTTCACCACTGCCCTCCTTGTCAGTCTGAACACTGAGGCAAGCTGCAGCAGTTGGCACCTGTGTTTTGCCATCATCAGAGATGTGCTGCGCTGGTGTTTCCATGTCCTCATCCTGCAACAGAAGTGGTTGGGCATCGGTGCACTCAATGTCTTCCACTTCTGGGGCAGCGCTATATGGATGGCCCACGGAAAGCACACCAGGAGAGTCATCAAAAAGCATAAGAGACTCTTGCGGACTTGGGGCTCAGACTGCTTGGCTAATTTACAAGGGGCTGAGGTGAAAGACAGATGGCCATGGGGTTCAGGTGCCAACTCTGAGCTTTCAGCAAGGGACTGGGAGGGAGACAATGTGAAGGAACTGGAGGCATTGTCAGCCACCCAATCTACTATCACCTGTACTTGTTCTGGCCTCACCAATCGTTGAGGGGCATTCTGGCCTACCATATACCGTTGAAGGTTCTGTTGGCTACCTGAGGAAGGTGTTTCCCTTGTGCGCATAGCTGGCACACCTCGACCCCGTCCTCTCCTTCCAACAAGAGGTTCACCAATACCACCAACACCAGCAGCACCAGCATCACCAGCAGCACCATGACCACGTCCCTTATTTGCTCTCCTCATTGCCTGCAAATGTACTATGTAGCCCTATGTAAGTATTTATTAATACCAATTAATACCTTTTTTTTTTTAAACACCAACGTAGCCAGACTTTTTATTTTGGTGCAAGAAATGCACCGCTCACACCAACAGCTGGAAGCTCTCACTTTAGAACTAGGAGATGATTTTTGAACAATAATGTGTCACTTACAGCAACAGCTGGAACCTGGCCCTATAGGAGTAGGCAATGATTTTTGAACAAGTTTTTAGTAGAGGATCAAGATTTCACTCTCGAAGGTCGACAACCACACTCGCCACGTAAAGAACGTGGTTTTATTTTTCAGACCGATGCAACCACAAATTTTTTTTTTTCCATAATTAACCATAATTATTTATGAATGTATCCCGATGTATCATGTAAACGTCCGTTACTCCTCTCGTTTATTCCCTGCACCAGTACCACGACGACCACTACGACCACGACGACCACAACCACCATAACCACTTGGAGAACAACCTTCCTCTCCTGCCCCAGCTCCACACGGTCGATACGCGTGTTCCCTTTGTGGAAGGAGTC
>BLSH010288207.1:373755-399162 GCA_018402905.1 Glandirana rugosa
TACTCTACTAAAATCTTGGTATTAGACAGGGAGTGTCGTGGCTGTCCTTGGAGAGGGATGAGGTCATACTCTACTAAAATCTTGCGATTAGAGAGGGAAGGTTCCTGTCGGTGCTGTGAGGGAAAGATTATCATTCTAAAATCATCTCATACTGCAGTAGGGAAAGGTTCCTGTTGATGCTGTGAGGGACAGATTATCATTCTAAAATCATCTCATACTGCAGTAGGGACAGGTTCCTGTCGGTGCTGTGAGGGACAGATTAGTGTTCTAACATCATCTCATACTGGTGTAGGGAGAGGATCATGACGGTGCTGTGAGGGACAGATTATTTTTCTAAAATCATCTCATACTGGAGTAGGGAGAGGTTCCTGTCGGTGCTGTGAGGGATAGATTATTGTTCTAAAATGATCTCATACTGCAGAAGGGACAGGTTCCTATCGGTGCTGTGAGGGACAGATTATCGTTCTAAAATCATCTCATACTGCAGTAGGGACAGGTTCCTGTCGGTGCTGTGAGGGACAGATTAGCGTTCTAACATCATTTCATACTGGTGTAGGGAGAGGTTCCTGTTGGTGCTGTGAGGGACAGATTATCAATCTAAAATCATCTAAAACTGCAGTAGGGAGAGGTTCCTGTCGGTGCTGTGAGGGACATATTATCGTTCTAAAATCATCTCATACTGGAGTAGGGAGAGGTTCCTGTCGGTGCTGTGAGGGACAGATTATCGTTCTAAAATCATCTCATACTGCAGTAGGGACAGGTTTGTGTCAGTGCTGTGAGGGACAGATTAACGTTCTAAAATAATCTCATACTGGAGTAGAGAGAGGTTCCTGCCGGTGCTGTGAGGGACAGATTATCGTTCTAAAATCATCTCATACTAGAGTAGGGAGAGGTTCCTGTCGGTGCAGTGAGGGACAGATTATCATTCTAAAATCATCTCATACTGGTGTAGGGAGAGGTTCCTGGTGGTTCTGTGAGGGACAGAATAGCATTCTAAAATCATCTCATACTGGTGTAGTGAGAGGTTCCTGTCGGTGCTGTGAGGGACAGATTAGCGTTCTAAAATCATCTCATGCTGGTGTAGGGAGAGGATCATGTCGGTGCTGTGAGGAACAGATTATTGTTCTAAAATCATCTCATACTGGAGTAGGGAGAGGTTCCTGTCGGTGCTGTGAGGGATAGATTATTGTTCTAAAATCATCTCATACTGCAGGAGGGACAGGTTCCTGTTGGGGCTGTGAGGGACAAATTATCGTTCTAAAATTATCTCATACTGCACAAGGGACAGGTTCCTGTCAGTGCTGTGAGTGACAGATTATCTTTATAAAATCATCTCATACTGCAGTAGGGTCAAGTTCCTGACGGTGCTGTGAGGGACAGATTAGCGTTCTAAAATCATCTCATACTGGTGTAGGGAGAGGTTTCTGTAGGTGCCGTGAGGGGCATATTATCGTTCTAAAATCATCTCATACTGGAGTAGGGAGAGGTTCCTGTCGGTGCTGTGAGGGACGGATTAGCGTTCTAAAATCATCTCATACTGGTGTAGGGAGAAGTTCCTGTCGGTGCTGTGTAGGACAGATTATCTTTCTAAAATCATCTCATACTGGTGTAGGGAGAAGTTCCTGTCGGTGCTGTGAGGGACAGATTATCATTCTAAAATCATCTCATACTGGTGTAGGTAGAGATTCCTAGTTGTACTGTGAGGGACATATTATTGTTCTAAAATCATCTCATACTGGTGTAGGGAGAGGTTCCTGTCGGTGCTGTGAGGGACAGATTATCGTTCTAAAATCATCTCATACTGCAGTAGGGACAGGTTCCTGTCGGTGCTGTGAGGGACAGATTAGCGTTCTAAAATCATCTAATACTGCAGTAGAAACAGGTTCCTGTCGGTGCTGTGAGGGACAGATTATCATTCTAAAATCATCTCATACTGAAGTAGGGAGAGGTTCCTGTCAGTGCTGGGAGGGACAGATTATCGTTCTAAAATCATCTTATACTGCAGGAGGGACAGGTTCCTGTCGGTGCTGTGAGGAACAGATTGTCATTCTAAAATCATCTCATACTGCAGTAGGGAGAGGTTCCTGTCGGTGCTGTGAGGGACAGATTAGCGTTCTAAAATAATCTCATACTGGTGTAGTGAGAGGTTGCTGTCGGTGCTGTGTAGGACAGATTATCTTTCTAAAATTATCTCATACTGGTGTAGGGAGAAGTTCCTGTTGGTGCTGTGAGGGACAGATTATCATTCTAAAATCATCTCATACTGCTGTAGGGAGAGATTCCTATTTGTGCTGTGAGGGACATATTATTGTTCTAAAATCATCTCATATTGGAGTAAGGAGAGGTTCCTGTTGGTGCTGTGAGGGATAGAATATCGTTCTAAAATCATCTCATACTGCAGTAGGGACAGGTTCCTGTTGGTGCCGTGAGGGACAGATTATCATTCTAAAATCATCTCATACTGCAGTAGGGACAGGTTCCTGTCAATGCTGTGAGGGACAGATTAGCTTTCTAAAATCATCTCATACTGGTGTAGGGAGAGGCTCCTGTCGGTGCTGTGAGGGACAGATTATCGTTCTAAAATCATATCATACTGCAGTAGGGACAGGTCCCTAACGGTTGCTGTGAGGGACAGATTATCGTTCTAAAATCATCTCAAACTGGAGTAGGGAGAGGTTCCTGTCGGTGCTGTGAGGGACAGATTATCTTTCTAAAATAATCTCATACTGGTGTAGGGAGAGGTTCCTGTCGGTGCTGTGAGGGACAGATTATCGTTCTAAAATAATCTCATACTGGTGTAGGGAGAGGTTCCTGTCGGTGCTGTGAGGGACAGATTATCGTTCTAAAATCATCTAATACTGCAGTAGAGACAGGTTCCTGTCTGTGCTGTGAGGGACAGATTATCGTTCTAAAATCATCTCATACTGGAGTAGGGAGAGGTTTCTGTCAGTGCTGTGAGAGACAGATTATCGTTCTAAAATCATGTCATACTGGTGTAGGGAGAGATTCCTGTTGGTGCTGTGAGGGACAGATTAGCGTTCTAAAATCATCTCATACTGAAGTAGGGAGAGGTTCCTGTCGGTGCTGGGAGGGACAGATTATCGTTCTAAAATCATCTTATACTGCAGGAGGGACAGGTTCCTGTCGGTGCTGTGAGGGACAGATTGTCATTCTAAAATCATCTCATACTGGAGTAGGGAGAGGTTCCTGTCGGTGCTGTGAGGGACAGATTAGCGTTCTAAAATAATCTCATACTGGTGTAGTGAGAGGTTCCTTTCGGTGCTGTGTAGGACAGATTATCTTTCTAAAATCATCTCATACTGGTGTAGGGAGAAGTTCCTGTTGGTGCTGTGAGGGACAGATTATCATTCTAAAATCATCGCATACTGGTGTAGGGAGAGATTCCTATTTGTGCTGTGAGGGACATATTATTGTTCTAAAATCATCTCATACTGGTGTAGAGAGAGGTTCCTGTCGGTGCTGTGAGGGACAGATTATCGTTCTAAAATCATCTCATACTGGTCTAGGGAGAGGTTCCTGTTTGTGCTTTGAGGGACATATTATCGTTCTAAAATCATCTCATATTGGAGTAAGGAGAGGTTCCTGTTGGTGCTGTGAGGGATAGAATATTGTTCTAAAATCATCTCATACTGCAGTAGGGACAGGTTCGTGTCAGTGCTGTGAGGGACAGATTATAGTTCTAAAACCATCTCATACTGCAGGAGGGACAGGTTCCTGTCAGTGCTGTGAGGGACAGATTAGCTTTCTAAAATCATCTCATACTGGTGTAGGGAGAGGTTCCTGTCGGTGCTGTGAGGGACAGATTATCGTTCTAAAATCATATCATACTGCAGTAGGGACAGGTCCCTATCGGTGCTGTGAGGGACAGATTATCATTCTAAAATCATCTCATACTGGAGTAGGGAGAGGTTCCTGTCGGTGCTGTGAGGGACAGATTATCTTTCTAAAATTATCTCATACTGGTGTAGGGAGAGGTTCCTGTCGGTGCTGTGAGGGACAGATTATCGTTCTAAAATCATCTCATACTGCAGTAGGGACAGGTTCCTGTCAGTGCTGTGAGGGACAGATTAGTGTTCTAAAATCATCTAATACTGCAGTAGAGACAGGTTCCTGTCGGTGCTGTGAGGGACAGATTATCGTTCTAAAATCATCTCATACTGGAGTAGGGAGAGGTTTCTGTCAGTGCTGTGAGAGACAGATTATCGTTCTAAAATCATGTCATACTGGTGTAGGGAGAGATTCCTGTTGGTGCTGTGAGGGACAGATTATCATTCTAAAATCATCTCATCCTGAAGTAGGGAGAGGTTCCTGTCGGTGCTGGGAGGGACAGATTATACTTCTAAAATCATCTTCTACTGCAGTAGGGACAGGTTACTGTCCGTGCTGTGAGGGACAGATTATCGTTCTAAAATCATCTCATACTGCAGTAGGGAAAGGTTCCTGTGGGTGCTGTGAGGGACAGATTAGCGTTCTAAAATAATCTCATACTGGTGTAGTGAGAGGTTCCTGTCGGTGCTGTGAGGGACAGATTATCGTTCTAAAATCATCTCACACTGGTGTAGGGAGAGTTTCCTGTCAGTGCTGTGAGGGACAGATTATCGTTCTAAAATTATCTCATACTGGTGAAGGGAGAGGTTGCTGTCGGTGCTGTGAGGGACAGATTAACGTTCTAAAATCATCTCATACTGCAGTAGGGACAGGTTCCTGTCAGTGCTGTGAGGGACAGATTATTGTTCTAAAATCATCTCATACTGCAGTAGGGACAGGTTCCTGTCGGTGCTGTGAGGGACAGATTATCGTTCTAAAATCATCTCATACTGCAGTATGGACAGGTTCCTGTTGGTGCTGTGAGGCACAGATTATCGTACAAAAATCATCTCATACTGGAGTAGGGAGAGATTCTTGTCGGTGCTGTATGGGACAGATTATTGTTCTAAAATCATCTCATAATGGTGTAGGGTGAGTTTCCTGTCAGTGCTGTGAGGGACACATTATCATTCTAAAATCATCTCATACTGCTGTAGGGAGAGATTTCTATGGGTGCTGTGAAGGACAGATTATCGTTCTAAAATCAACTCATACTGGTGTATGGAGAGGTTCCTATTGGTGCTGTGAGGGACATATTATCGTTCTAAAATCATATCATACTGCAGTAGAGACAGGTATCTGTCGGTGCTGTGAGGGACAGATTAGCGTTCTAAAATCATATCATATTGGTGTAGGAAGAGGTTCCTGCTGCTGGTGTGAGCGGTACATTTCTTGCACAAAAATAAAAAGTGTGTCTACATTGATGCTTTAAAAAAAAAAAAAATCTAAATCCTACGTTTGCGGCCAGCGGTGCATTTCTTGCACAAAAATAAAAAGTGCATCTACATTGCTGGTTTAAAAAAAAAGAATAATAATTTATTATTCTTTTTTCTTATTATTAATAAATATTGCTACATAGTACATTTGCGTCCAGAATGAGGAGAGCGTCAAATAAGGGACGTGGTCGTGGTGCTGCTGGTGTTGGTGAAGTTTCTGTTGTAAGGAGAGGACGTGGTCGATTTGTGCCAGCTACACGCACGCGTGAAACACCTTCCTCAGGTGCGAGTAGCCGACAGAACCTTCAACGTTATATGGTAGGCCCGAATGTCGCTTAATGAATGGTGAGGCCAGAACAAGTACAGGCGATAGTAGATTAGGTGGCTGACAATGCCTCCAGTTCCTTCACATTGTCTCCCACCCGGTCCCTTGATGAAAGCTCAGAGTTAGTACCTGAACCCCATGGCCATCTGTCTTTCACCTCAGCCCCTTGTAAATCAGCCAAGCAGTCTGGCAGTTCTTAGGACAATGTGCTGACGACAAGACACGAGAGGTTTGCACACTGTGCAATCAGAGCATGAAGTGAGGCATAAATGTTCTAAACCTGAGCACAACCTGCATGACCAGGCATCTACATGCAAAGCACGAGCTGCAGTGGAATAAGCACCTAAAAATCCAAGAACGGTCTCGGGCTCCTCCTGCTTCCTCTTCTGCTGCTGCCTCAGCCTCTTCCTCCACCTCTACAGTGACAGTGTCACCTGCCACCCAGCAAACAGATGATGTGACAGCAACGCCACCATGTCCGCCACCGTCCCCAAGCATTTCCACACGGTCCCATGGAAGCTTACAGGTCTTCATCTTCCAAACACTGGAGAGAAAGAGGAATAGCCCCCTACTCACTCGTGATCCCTGGCCCTGAATGCCAGCTTTTCAAAATTCCTGGCCTTTGAAATGCTGTCATTTCGTCTGGTGGACACGGACAGTTTTAAAAACCTGATGGCGGTGTCTGTCAGACGGTACGTGGTTCCCAGCCGCCATTACTTTTCCAGGCTAGCCATCCCTTCCCTGCACAAACAAGTCAGGGACGAGATCAAGTGTGCACTGCGCAATGCCATCTGTGGCAAGGTCCACATAACCACTGATACATGGACCAGTAAGCATGGGCAGGGACGCTATATCTCGCCAACTGCACACTGGGCAAATGTAGTGGCGGGTGGGCCTGAGGCGGCTAGTCTTTTGGCGCATTTCTCTTTGCCACCTGTTGCCTCCTCCTCCTACTCCTCTTCCACATCCTCTACCACCTACTCATCTGATCAGCGTAACACCTTCACCACCAACTTCAGCACATCCAGGGGGAAACGACAGCAGGCTGTTTTAAAACTGATATGATTGGGGGATAAACCCCACACTGCGCAGCAGCTGTGGATGGGCCACTGAGCCTCAATCCCGGCCTGGTGGTGTGCGATAATGGGCGAAATCTCGCAGCAGCTCTGAACCTAGCTGGTTTGACGCACATTCCTTGCCTGGCGCATGTGCTGAATTTGGTGGTGCAGAAATTTCTAAAAAACTACCCGAATATGTCAGAGCTGGTGCAGAAAGTGCGGGCCATCTGTGAACGCTTTTTCAGTGTTCTCATCCTGCTGCTGCTCGCCTGTCTGCGCTCTAGCAGAACTTTGGCCTTCCCGCTCACCGGCTCCTATGCGACATGCCCACAAGGTGGAACTCCACCATGCATATGCTGGAGAGACTGTGCGAGCAGCAGCAGGCAATAGTGGAGTTTCAACTGCAGCATGCACGGGTCAGTCGATCTGCGGAACAGCACCACTTCACCACCAAGGAGCGGGCCTCCATGCGAGACCTGTGTACCATATTGCGGTGTTTCGAGTACTCCACCAACATGGCCAGTGCCGATGACGCTGTTCTCAGTGTTACTATCCCACTTCTATGTCTCCTTGAAAAAACACTTTGGGTGATGATGGAAGAGGATGTGGCACAGGAGGAAGAGGAGGAGGAAGAGGGGTCATTTCCACTGTTATCAGGCCAGTCATTCACAAGTGGCTCGGAGGGTGGGTCCTGCACCAGCATAGGCCAGGTAAGAAAAATTTCAAGCCAGGGCACAGTTCTGGAGGATGAGGAGCATGAGGATGATAAGGACGAGGATGATGAGGAGGAGGAACCGTGTTCACAGCAGGGTGGTACCCAACTCAGCTCGTGGGCATCACTGGAGCGTGGCTGGGGGACACAGATGATACACCTCCCACAGAGGACAGCTTGTCTTTGCCTCTGGTCAGCCTGGCACACATGAGCGAATACATGCTGCAGTGCCTGCTCAACGACAGCCTAGTTTCCCACATTTTAACTTGTGCTGATTACTGGGTGGCCACCCTGCTGGATCCTCATTACAAGGACAACGTGCCATCCTTAATTCCCTCACTGAAGCGTGATTGGAAGATACACGACTACAAGCGCACGCTGGTAGGCGCGCTGCTGAGGGCATTCCCAAATGACAGTGGAAGTACAAGGCGAAGGCAGAGGAGGAGGAAGAGGTCGCCAAAGCAGCTGTGGCACCGCCAGCACCTCAGAAGGCAGGGTTAGCATGTGGAATGTGGAAAAGCTTTGTCAGCAGCACGCCACAACAAACAGCACCACCAGCTGATAGGCAATGTCTTAGCAGGAGTCAGCATTTCAGCAACATGGTGGAACAATATGTGTGCACACGCCTACACGTACTGACTAATGGGTCTGCCCCATTCAACTTCTGGGTCTCCAAATTGGGCACATGGCCTGAGCTTGCCCTTTATGCTTTGGAGGTGCTGGCTTGTCCTGCAGCCAGTGTATTGTCTGAACGTGTGTTTAGCATGGCAGGGGGCGTTATCACAGACAAGCACAGCCGCCTGTCCACAGCCAACGTGGACAAGCTAACGTTTATTAAAATGAACCAGGCATGGATCCCACAAGACTTGTCTGTACCTTGTGCAGAATAGACATTTAGACCAGCCTCACACAGCCATTGGTATACTTTTTTTTTGTCTCAATATTTTGGGGGCTACCCCAATTAGAAGAAAAAAAACAAACAAACAAAAAACAGTGTTGGCTACCTCCTCCTCCTCCACCGCCACTTCCACCTACACTGCCACGGTCACCGCCTCCTCAACCTCTAGATTCATATTCCACAGCCACCTCCTCTTCCAATTTTTATTTTTTTATGTAATTTTAAGTTATTTCCCTATCCACCTTTGTTTGCAGGGCACTTGTCCTACTCTTACCCCCATTTTGCTTCCTTTTGCAGCCCTCTAGCCCTTTCCAGGACTTTTTTAGAACCATTTTAGTGCCCAAAAGTTTGGGTCACCATTGACTTCAATGGGGTTCGGGTAATGGTCAAGTTCGGTGCCGAACTCAAACTTTTTCACGGAGTTCGGCCGAACCCGACGAACCCAAACATCCAGGTGTCCGCTTAACTCTAATTCTTTTTTGTTATTATTAACATTTTTATTGAGTTTAAAAAGTACAGTACAGAGAGAAAAGTGTAAGGTACATTACAATATCTTGGTTTTTACAGGTGTCAGCTTGGTATATTGAGAGAGAGAAAAAAAACTAGGAAAAGAAAGAAAGGTATACAGAATACATAAGATAGTTTGAGGAGGAGGAGGTATGTGGTGTACAAGAATCATCATTCAAGAGATATAGTTACAGGAGACATGTTACAACTACCCGTATTTAACCATTAAGTTTAAAGAGTTTTACAGTTATCAGTCCATATGGACCAGTTGTAATCGAATGATGCTCTGTGTAGTGTATTCATGGCTATGGCTTGTTCATGATAGAAGTTCGTTTGTACTAGATTTAGAACCTCAGATATGAGAGGAGGAGTGTTAGACTTCCATGTTCTAAGTATAAGCATGCACGCTGCCAGAAGTATGTGGGTAATGGGTTGTCTGAATTTGTGGGGGTATGGGTATAGGTCTATTCCTATGTGGAGCACAGCTAGCTCTGGGCAGGGCTTTCTGATGCAACCCGTGAGTGTGAACAGTATCTTGAAAATGCTGTTCCAGAAACTAGTAAGGTGTGGGCATTTCCAAAAGGCGTGTATGAGGTTTCCAACCTGCCCACACCCCCTCCAGCATAATGGGGGGGTGTTGGGGAAGATTTTGGCCATTCTGTATGGCGTTAGGTTCCATCTGTTGGTAATCTTAAATGAGATTTCCCAGTGGTTGGCACAGTGGGTCGCTTTATGTAGTTCTTTGTGTGCTGCCTTCCATTTATCTAGCGTGAATGAGGTTTCTAGCTCAGTCTCCCATTTGGTGGTGGCTATGGTTTTTTGAAATTCAGTTTTGTTTTGTAAGTTGTTGTAAAAATGCGTAATGCCTTTGATGCGTGGTGTAGGGATTGAGTAGTAGTAAATCCATGCCTAGGTGGGTATTTCCAGCCTTGGAATGGGGTGTTTTTTCAAGAAGTGTAGGATATGGGCGTAAGTGAATTGGGCTATCATGTTGAGTTTGTATTTTGCTGTCAACTGGTTCAGGCTACAAGGCTTACCATCCTGTATGAGGTCTTGGATTTGGGTTATGCCATGCGTGTTAAGGTGAGCTGTGGATAGAGAGGGTATCAGTGCCTCGATCGTTTGGAGCGTAAATTCGTGTGTTATGGATTTCATAGGTATATTTGTTTGTTTTAGTAGGTGATGCCAAGCTAGGATGGAGGCTTGCATTGTGGGTGGAAAATGGAGTATGTTCCATTTTTTCCATTGGTCACTCATCAGTAGTGTTTTGAGATCCTCTGTGGGTTGCATAGACAGCTCTATTGCAACCCACAGTGGTCTCCCTGTGTCCACCAGCCAGTAAGAAAGGTGTTCAAGCCTTCTCGCCCAGTAGTAATCTTTAACATCTATCATACCCGCCCCACCACATCTTTTATGTATTAACATGGTTGCATATGTACATCTGGCTTTCCGTCCATTCCACAGACACTTTTTCAGGAGACCCGACAAGGTGTTAAGATATCTATTTGGGATAGGGAGTGGTATCACTCTGAAAACATAAAGGATTTGGGGGAGGACCATCATCTTTATAGCCACTATCCTGCCAGCCCACGAAACATTGCGTTGTGAGATGGTTGCGAGGATCGGGCTTAGCTTGGTAGTTAGTGAAGTAAGGTTAGCTCTTACTGTTGTTGTGATAGATTTAGTGATAATGATTCCCAGATAAGATATCTCTTTGTCGTTCCAAGCAGATTGCACGCTTCTTTGTAATTGCTTTCTGAGTGTGGATGTGATTTCTATGGCTAGGATAAGAGATTTGGTAAAATTGATCTTGTAATAAGGGATGTTGCTAAATTCTGCTAATATCTGGTGGGCTGCCGGGAGATATGTATGGAGATTTGTGAGCATTAGTATCACATCGTCAGCAAATAATGTTATGACATGTGGTTCGTTATTGAATTGGAATCCCGTAATTAGTGGGTGTGTTCTAATTTTTTCAGCTAGTGGCTCTATCAGGAGGTTAAAAATTGTAGGTGATAGCGGGCACCCTTGTCGAGTCCCATTTGAAATATTGAATGGTCTGGATGTGTACACTTGAGCTGTTGGGGTAGAGTAGAGAGCAAGAATCGCTGACAGTATTTGACCCTGGAAGCCAAACTTTTTCAGTACTTCTAACATATAAGTCCAATGGACTCTGTCAAACGCCTTCTTTGCATCTATAGAGAGAAGCAGAGAAGGCGTTCACGTTTTTTCGGCAAAGTGTTGGATATTTAGTATTCTTCTAGTGGCATCAGCAGACTGTCTGCCCCTTACGAAGCCCATCTGGTCTGGCTTGATCATAGACGGTAGTATGTCTGTCAGACGCTTTGCTAAGAGTTTGGCATATATTTTGACGTCTGTATTTAGGAGTGAGATCGGCCTGAAGTTGGCCGGGACATTGGGTTCTTTGCCTGGTTTTGGTAGCGTCACCACATAGACCCCCAGCATCTCTTTGGGAAACAGGGATTCTTGGGTTGCTTGAGTGAATAATGTTTGCAGGTGAGGAGAGAGTATCTTGTACTCGTTAGAGAGGCCGTCTGTGATTTCCCCTTGGGAAGTGATAGGATAATTTTTCTATTTCTGTATGTGTGTATGGGGCATTTAGAGTTAAAAGTTGTTGTTCCATTAGCTTGGGGAGGTTGACAGTTGCCAAGAATTCCTGAATGTTTATTGGGATAGGTTGTGAGGTGTTGGGATCTGTCTGGAGGTTGTATAGTGCCTCATAGTAGTTTGCGAATTGATTCGCGATGTCGTTTGGGTTTGTGATGTTGTGTTTGCTGGTTGGATGTATCAGGTGCGAAATTCTTGTTTTGGCCCTTGCTTGCTTTATCCTATTGGCCAGGTATTTCCCTGCTCTGTTGGCCTGTGCATAGAAGTGTGTTTTGATTTTTTTCATGTATGTGTCGTATTGCTGGGCTAGTAGGGTCTTCAATTGGTCTCTAAGTTTCGCTAATTCGTGTGAGATTGTCAGGGTGGGATTGCATTTGTTTTGAGTTTCTAGGGTTTGAATGTCCGCTAGTATGGTGTTAAGAGTGACCGTGTATTTTTTTTGGCTCTAGACCCTAGTTGTATTAGGATGCCTCTTATGAAGGCCTTGTGGGCATTCCATAGTGTAGTTGGGGAGGATACGGAGTGTTCCTTGTCTGAGAAATAATTTTGGAGATGCTGGGAGATTTGTGGTGAGCTCTGTGGGTCCTGTAGTAATTTAGTATTGCAGCGCCAGATGGGTGTGCAGGGGGGGACATTCCGCTCTGTGATGACCATGCATATTGCAGCGTGGTCTGACCACGTGATGTCTTGAATGGTAGAAGAGGCGGCATTTTGTAGTAGTCATTTGTCGGTCAAGAAAATGTCTATTCTAGAGTACATATTGTGTCTAGAGAAAAAGTAGGTGTAATCCCTTTCTTTGCCGTGTTGGCAACGCCAGACATCGAAGAGTTCTTCCGTATGAAGTAGTTGTTTGAAAGAGTTTGTGAGTCTCCTGGGTTTTGAAGTGGAGTCTAGGTTAGGGTCTGTTGTCAGATTAAAGTCTCCGCTGATTAAGAGTTGACTATATCTGTTAGTGGATAGATGTTTAAATAGTTTGCATAAAAAACGCAGTTGATGTGTGTTAGGGGTGTACAGGGACACTACCGTGAATGGTTGAGAGTTGAGGGTACATGTAACAATTAGGTATCTCCCCTCAGGGTCATTGATTTCCTCTTGCAGTTGGAAAGCTAGAGTGTTTTTGAAGGCTAGGAGTACATCTCTCTTCTTTGTTTTGGCATTGGATAGGAATATATTGGGGTAGTCCATGTGGCAGCACTTGGGGGCTGCGTCATTGGAAAAGTGTGTCTCCGGGACGCTTAGGATATCCGCCCTGTGTGTAGTGGTTTCTTTCCATAGAGAGTGCCGTTTGGCATGGTGGTTCAGGCCTCTGGCGTTAATGAATAGGCACTTTATATGCATGGTAAAGTCTATGGAGAGTTAGTGCAGTGTTTCAAGGGTTACTCACAATTAAAATGAAATGAGAGGCCATGTCCGAGGGCAGATATTTCTTCCTTTTCCTGCAGACTGCCAGCAGCGTGGTGGAGAGGGAATTCTTTTTGTACCTTACAAGACAAGTCCAAAAGTAGAGAGAGAGAATTGGACAAGCAAACTGTACAACTTATTAACCATGCGGCGTAACTAAGCCAGTAAAAAAGGAGGTCTAGTTGGTAAAACCCGAGTGTTATCAGAGGCCTGTATGGTCCAGGCGGGGGGAATAGAGAGATCATTACCTTCATGAGATATATATGTAATGGTCCTCTAGCCCGGGGATTGACTGAGCATTAGCATTGTGGTGTGGTGTTTAGGAGCCCCCATTGTGTTTTTTAATGTTTTTCTTGCGTGAGACTACTTGCCATTCTTGATCTTGGTGGATAAGTTGGCTGGGTTGGCTGGATATTGGTGGTGGGTCCGGTATTATACCCCATTGGTGTAAGGCAGCTATGCCTTCTTCCATCATGGATACGGAGATTGTTTCTCCTCTGTGTGTGATGATTTGCGTGGCTGGGTATTTCTACTTATGCAGAATTTTGTGGTTCCTTAAGGCCTTGGTAACTGTGGCAAGGTTGCGGCGTTTTTGGAGGGTGTATCTGGAGAGATCTGGTAGAATTTGTACCGTGGTGTACATGAATGGTAAGTTATCAGATTTTTTAAAGGCCATCATTATCATTTCTTTTACGTGATAAAATTGTACTCTCAACAGGACATCTCTAGGGACTTCTGCGGCTAGAAAGGAAGGTTTAGGAAGCCTGTGGATCCTATCAATGATGAGGTCCTGTGCTGTCAGTGAAGGCGCTAGAGAGGAGAAAAGTGTCAGTACATATTGTTGAAGCTGCTGGGGGAGGATGGTTTCTGGTATTCCTCTGAGTTTGAGATTGTTCCTCCTCGAGCGATCTTCTAAATCTGAAAGTTTATCTTTCAGCCAGTTGATCTCATCAGTTTGTGTATTATGCGCTTCTATCAGTGTGTTGTATGACACTGTGTAATCATCCATGTTTTTCTCCATATGGTCTATTCTATCCCCCAATCTGTGCACCTTTGCTTGACAGTGCTGGACACTGGATCCGCATGGAGGGCTGCCCGCAGTGAAAACATCATGTCTTTCAGCACCGTGTCTGAAACCGGCTGGCCAGTTGTGGGGAATGCTGAGATGGGGTCAGTGTGGCCTGCTGTGCTGTGCATGTTCTCAGCCTGCGTTCCACTCACCTCCATGTCCGGATCACCCTGCATTCTGAGTGGAGAGTGCTTGCGGGCCTTAGATTTAGCTGGGCTTCTCACCGTGGGGCTGGAGTTCGAGGTGGACGATCCGCTCCCTCCGTGACCCGCGTTCGTTCCGGTATTGTGAGGCAAACGGTGCGGTCCGGCGGCTGGGCCTGTTCTCCTCTTGTTGCGCCGCCGCCATCTTGCTGCCCACCTCTCTGAATCACGGGATAGAACCCGGGTATTTTGTGCAGTTGCTGCGGCTCTTTCCTCCTGCGGGTCATGCTGGGGCGATCCTTGTGTCCTGTGAGCGTGGCGGGAGATGTTTAGCTCCGTTGTGGGCTCCTTGGTGGGCTGGTGTCCCCGATGGCTGAGCGGAGCTCTAAGCTTCAGCGTCCATCTTAGAGCTCGGCGGCCACGCCCCCCATCCGCTCAACTCTAATTCTGATATTTATGTTACCAGATATAGTAATTTCTTACCATCTCCTTTTTCGCTTGGTTTATGGAAGAGGTACCATTAGCCTTCTCTAGTTTTATTTATAAATAATATGTATTATGTATATTATGTTTCATTTAGATACCTTCATCAGTTAGCCTTTTCACTTTCTTGTGAAATAGATATTTTTTAATTGTAAATAGCAACAGCTGATCCCACCAGCACTATTACACCTGTGGACAATATTGACGTCCCCTTGGGGTTGCGGATACAATCAGCTGCTCCTATATATTCCTGGAGGTATTCTTAATCAGACTGATGAAGGAAGAGTGACTAGCTTCCAAAACATGTTCCTATTGGTTTCCACAATGGACAGGTTAACAGATCTTTCTGATACTCTAGCCAGAGAGACACACATACCCTGAAAGGTATCCTTACACTGGGATGACTAATCCCAGCCTTTGAGAGCAGCCTGATGCCGACTCCTCTGCGACAGTTCCCTGGCTCATCCCGTTCCCTCCTCGCGTTTTTTTTACACCATCCAGGATAAAGACTCCAATCCCTGTCTCACACTCGGACTTTCCTCCCTTGCGAACTGTCATCCCACACCACATCCGCTTGTGAGCACAAATACATACTATGTTGTACTTTAACGTATAATAAACTGTGCTACACTATGCCTGTGTGGTGCTATCTTTCCCTGCCCTCTTCTGGTGACTGCTTACCATGATTGAGAGCTTCCTAGCTGGCAGCTGAATATAAACAAAAGGGCGGGATATACCAAGTGATGTAATTGATAGTCCTGGGCCTGTGGGGGGGTGGGGTGGAAGGTGGGTTATGCAGGGGGCAGTATGTTTTTATACCTGTGGAAGTTATTGAGTGTCTGTAAAGTCAGAGTCAGGTGAGAAAGTACATGCACTCCTGGATGTGTAAATGTCACTGCAGCTTCCGATGAGGTTCTTGCCTTGAAGCCAGCAAGAGGGTTAATGTTGGCTAACAGTTCCTGATAAGCCTCTCGTTTGTAGATCCACACAATTATTAGAGTGGTGGGGAAGAATTCCCTTTTCTCATTAGCATAGGGACATGGTGCTTAGCAAAGGGGAGTCCCCCCAGACAAGGTACCCTCACTATATTGGAGGCATGTGGCCTGGTATAGTTCACGTGGGACCCAAAATCCCCAGGTGACAGCTAAATGATACAGACTATGTTACTGGTTGTTAGAATGACCCTGGCTCCCTAAGAGCAAGCTGCAGTGAGAAGCTATCATACTTATATGAATAAAATAAATCTGAACTGCCAGACTATTATGTTAATGTGCAGCTGCTATCATTAAAGTGTATCAAATACACTTGAAATAAAAGAAAATAGAACTATGACAGCGCTACTATTTGTGCTAACCTCTGAATATTCCTAATACAAATAAATTGAAAAATGGTGTCCTTAATGTGATAAATGTCAATACATAAAACATTATATAAATAAATAACAATTTATCTCTCATGTGCATTTGAAAGTCTACCAATCAATCTAAAATATCTTGTGCTCCAAAAATGAAAATGCATCAAATTATGGTGCATCTAATACAAGTGACCAATAAACAGCGTGCCTGTGTCTTTAATGACAATCTTCTATCTTCAACCACAATGTACACACCCTGTGGTCACTACCTTTCCCCTCTAGCAATTCACTAGCAAGGACCAAAATCACCAGCCTTTTATTATCTTAATTTGATTTTATAACTAGTGTCGCGCTAAATCAGCAAGGTGAAAAGAGAGGAAAAATCTAAAATCCCTGTGTTGGATCAACAGATAATTGAAATCAAAGACAAATTATCTCCTTATAAAGACAGCGAGGAATATAAAGAAAGATCTACTAAATTGAGGAAAACCTTAGAGAAGGAAGAAAATGACCAAAAAATTAAGAAGAGAATAAAATACAGGGTGGGCCATTTATATGGATACACCTTAATAAAATGGGAATGGTTGGTGATGTTAACTTCCTGTTTGTGGCACATCAGTATATGTGAGGGGGGGAACTTTTCAAGATGGGTGGTTACCATGGTGGCCATTTTGAAGTCGGCCATTTTGAATCCAACTTTTGTTTTTTCAATATAAAGAGGGTCATGTGACACATCAAACTTATTGGGAATTTCACAAGAAAAACAATGGTGTGCTTGGTTTTAACGTAACTTTATTCTTTCATGAGTTATTTACAAGTTTCTGACTACTTATAAAATGTTTTCAATGTGCTGCCCATTGTGTTGGATTGTCAATGCAACCCTCTTCTCCCACTCTTCACACACTGATAGCAAGACCGCAGGAGAAATTCTAGCACAGGCTTCCAGTATCCGTAGTTTCAGGTGCTGCACATCTCGCATCTTCACAGCATAGACAATTGCCTTCAGATGACCCCAAAGATAAAAGTCTAAGGGGATCAGATCGGGTGACCTTCGGGGCCATTCAACTGGCCCACGACGACCAATCCACTTTCCAGGAAACTGTTCATCTAGGAATGCTCGGACCTGACACCCATATGGTGTATTATTTGCCAAAGATACATAAAAATCCTACTTGCCCCCCGGGAATGCCCATAGTGAGTGGCATTGATTCCATCGCTTTCCGGGTTTGCAAGTATATAGACAAATTTCTCCAACCGCTGGTGAAGAATCTGCCCTCCTATATTAAAGACACCAAGGCAGCCATCAATCTGGTTGAATCCGGTGAGTTCCGCGAGGGATGGTGGTTGGTGACGGCGGATGTTTCGTTGTTGTACACCACCATCCCTCACAAGCTTGGAATTTCGTCAGTCACTTCCTATCTTGAAAAAGATTCCAACTTAGAAATGGAACAAAGAGAGTTTGTGGTTGAAATGTTGAAATATGCCCCCTCCCGCAATTATTTCTGGTGGGGAGGCAATTACTACCTTTAAAACAGGGGTGTAGCTATGGGGGCTAAGCATGCCCCTAGCATAGCTAACCTCTTTAGGGCCAAATGGGAGGAGGATGTCACCTATGCCCAGAGGGACACTGATTTGGCCCTCTGGGCTAGGTATATTGATGACATCCTCCTCCTATGGAGTGGAGATCTGGCCTCCCTTGAGGATTTTATGGGTACCCTCAATCAAAATGATAGAGGTATAATTTTGAATTATGAGAGCAGTCAAACCAACATCAGCTTTTTTGGATTTGAATATAATCAATGAAGGGGGGAGATTAGTTACCTCCACTCATTTCAAACCTACAGACAGGAATTCATACATCCCTAGGAGTAGTTGTCATCATGCTCCGTGGTTGAATGGAGTCCCTAAGAGCCAGTTCCTTCAAGTAAGAAGGAACTGTTCATCTGTAGCTATGTTTGATGAACAAGCAAAAGTTATTATGGATAGACTTTTAGAAAAGGGCTATGACCCGGAGAAACTTGAAACCACTTTAGAACAAGTGAGGAATCTAGAGAGAAGTAACTTACTGGAGAACAAAACTGATAACCTACAGACTGGAAGTGACAACTTTGATTTTGCCTTTATTACTGATTATTCAATCAAACATAACACTGTAAAACATATGATCGCCAACATTGACATATTCTGCAGAGTGACCAAATTCTTGCCCCCATAATTCCCCCTAAGCCTAAAGTCATCTTCAGGGGAGTACCCTCTTTGAAAGACTAGATTGTTCATAATGTAATTGATCCCCCTACCAAGGTTCCCAATCTTTTTCACAATCTCAGTGGCTATTTTGGATGCGGCCCCTGCCAAGTATGCAACCTGAATAGTTGCATAAATTGCAGAACATCGGAGTTTCACTCCAAGGTCACATTAAAGAGATTTCCCATTACTTCCTTGATTACTTGTAGGACTACCCATGTAGTGTATTTGCTACCATGTAAATGTGGCCTGCAATATGTGGGAAGAACTACTCGTACCATACAACATCGGATAAATTAATATATAGCGAATATATGTAGGGGTTATAAGTTTCATAGTGTCTCCAGACACTACGACTCAGTCCACAACAGGGACCCCACAGGAACCCTCTTTTTGGGGATAGCATCCTATGTTCCCCATTGGAGGGGGAGTTTAAAGTCTGCGAGTTATCTAAACTCAAAACGGAATGGATTTATATTTTGAAAATATACTCCATGGGGACTAAACATTGACTGGGATGTTAATAGTTTTTTGAACAATTCCTAAGATCTGCCATTTTAAGTTAAATATACACCTTTTAATTGGTTTTTTAACAAGATGTTTAGTAAAAAAACATTTTTTAGAATGTAGATTATTTTTTTTTCCAAAAGGTTTTTATTTAATGAAATGTGGATTTACAATGATGGTACAATCAAAAAAATCTATACATTGCAAATTTAAGAAGAGTTTTACAGAATAACGGCATCACATTGAATGGGAAGTTATGATTTGTCGATCAGGTCAGACCGGTTACAGTGAAGTCAAATAACATGTATAATAACAACTGAATATGGTATAAGAATTATGTAGACTCGGATTAGCAAAGAAAGAGAGAAGGAGCAGCGATAGTCAAAGTAGGGGATTGGTTTAGACAATGGGATGGTAGGTGGAGTTTTGGTAAAATTGTTCTTTTCTTCTTATATAAACTTCAATTATAGGATTCTTGTCATTCAGCATATCTCTTCTTCTGTTTGAATCGGAGGCTTACATGCGACCCGCACATGCAACCTCAGTCATGTGTGAAAAGACAAAAGGAGGGGTGGAGGGGTAAGGGAAAGAAGAGAGAAGAAGAAAAAAAAACAGAGAGGGCTGGAGTTTGGGTACGGGAATAATTTAAAGTGGGACTAGGTGTTATTAAATGATAGATATTATTGACTGATAAACTCTAAGTACGAGAATTAAGTTTCTTAGTATTTAAGATTGTGGTGTATTATTAGGCGTTGCCAGGTAATCAATTGAGTAGTTAAACCTGTACCACTCTTTCCAGGTTTTGGCATGTTTAGATGGTGTGTCATTGGATATGGCGATCAGCTCTTCCATTACAGCAATTATTTCAATTTGTTTGTACCAGTCCTGTAAGGAGGGTACTTTGGGGGCTCCCCAGGTTCTCGGAATGCAAAGTTTGGCTGCGTTGATCATATTCATGGTGAGCGATTTTCGGTATGAGTTAGTTCTCGTTGGTCATAAGTGGAGCAGGAATTGTTCAGGTTTTAGTTGTAAGGTCTGTGAGGTTATACCATTGATTTGTGAGTGTATTTTTTCCCAAAAGGGTGTGATTCCTGTGCATTCCAACCAGATATGAAGAAGGCTGCCTGGGCTTTGTTTGCATCTCCAGCATAGGTTTGATATGTTGGAGTTGAAATGTTGGAGTGTAGTCGGCGTTCGGTACCATCGGGCCAGAAGTTTGAAGTTATTCTCTTGGGTGGTGATATTAATGGAACCTTTATGTGTGTGTTCATAAATCTGGGTCCATTGCTCTTCCAATATGTTGATTTTTAGATCTCTATTCCATACCTTACAGAATCTTACGATGTTGCTAGGGGTGTTAGAGCAGAATAATGAGTAAATCTAAGATGATTTTAGAACACTGATATGGCTCTCTCCGGCTGAAATAGACTTTTCACACAGAGTTTGAACATGATTTTACAACACTGATATGGCTCCCTCCGGCTGAAATTGACTTTTCACACACAGTTTGAAGATGATTTTACAACACTGATATGGCTCCCTGGGGCTGAAATAGACTTTTCACACACAGTTTGAAGATGATTTTAGAACACTAATATGGCTCCCTGCGGCTGAAATAGGCTTTACCCACACACTTTGAAGATGGTCCACATCCACCTCCATTTTTGATTTTTTTATGTGATTTTTTTTTTATTATTTTAAGTTATTTCCCTATCCCCATTTCTTTGTAGGGCACTTGTCCGACCCTTACCCTCATTTCCTTCCTTTTGCAGACCTCTAGGGCTTTCCAGGACTTTGTTACAGCCATTTTTGTGCCTAAAAGTTCGGGTCCCCATTGATTTCAATGGGGTTCGGGGTCCGTGTCAAAGTTCGGGTCCAGTCCCGGACTTTGTCCCGAAGTTCGGCTGAACCAGCAGAACCCGAACTTCCAGAGGTTCGATCAACACTAGTCATGGGACCTGGAGTCGCAGATATGCCTCTTTCTTTTGCAGCTTTTTTGAAGCTGTTTAATGAAGGTCCAATCATAGGGTGTTCTTTCAATTCTTCAGGCGTATAATGTGTGTGGATCCATGGCGCAAGGTGTAAAGGAATGTTAGAAGGGGCTTTTTCTAGTGCCACCCAATCTTTTATTGTGTTGTGTACATTCCAGTCTACTATGCGTTGCAAGTTGCATGCCCAGTAGTATAATTTTATATCTGGCATGCCTAAGCCACCTTTGAGTTTGGGAAGAGTTAGTTGGGTATAGCTAATTCTTGTTTTTTTGTTATGCAATAGGAATGCAGAACAAAGTTTCTGGCATTCTGAAAAAAGATTTGAGGGACTGTGTTGGATATTGTCTGCAGAATGTAAAGGATGTGTGGGAGTATGTTCATTTTAATAATGGCTGCTCTGCCAAACCATGAAAAGTGTGGATTGCTCCATCTCTTGAGGTCGTCTTTAATGTTTTGTAGGATGGGTAAGTAGTTTTTGTTGAAAAGGTTGGAGGTGTGTGTCGTTAGGTTTATTCCTAGATATTTGTTGGAGTCAGATCTCCATGCAAATGAGAAGTTATCTTTACATGCTTTGAGTTGGTCAGGAGGGAGAGTGATGTTCAGGGCTTCCAATTTCAAGTATGGAAGTTAAGGGATCTGATAGAAACAGAAGTATATCATCTGCGAAGGCGGCAATTTTATAGTGTTTCCCTGCTACAGGAATCCCTTTTATGGCATTATTGCTTCTGATCCGTCTGAGAAAAGGTTCAAGTGTTAGGATAAAAAGGATGGGAGAGAGGGGGCAGCCCTGCCGCTTTCCGTTATGAATTGAGAAGGTGTTCGATAGGAGGCCGTTAACTCTCACCTTTGCACATGGATTGGCGTAAAGGGCCATAATGAGGGATATGATCCTAGGACCTAATCCTATTGCGACAAGCGTAGCTTTCAAGTAATCCCAGGCCAGCCTATCGAACGCCTTCTCAGCATCCAAAGAAAGGAAGAATCCAGGTAGTTTGTTTCTGTTTAACCAGTATTGGATGATAATGGTTTTTATGGTGTTGTCCCTGGCTTCATGGCCCGGTACAAAACCAACTTGATCTTTATGTATTAGTCCTGTGATGAGGGGTAGGATTCTGTTTGCTAAGATCTTTGCATACATTTTTAAATCAGTATTTAGAAGGGATATGGGGTGGTAACTGGCAGTTTGAGTTGGGTCTTTATCTGGTTTCGGGATATCTGTTATATGGGCTTCAAGTAAATTGTGGGGAGGGGAGGGTCTTTTTTTGCCAGATGATTGAAGGCTCTGAGGAAAGGTTGGGCTAGTTGATCAGGGAAAGACTTGTAATATGAGGCCGAGAAGCCACCTGGGCTCGGGCTTTTCCCAGTTTTTGTTTGCTTAAGCGCCTCTTTGAATTCATCTTCTAGTAGTGGGCTGTCTATATCTTTAGCTAGTTGTTTATCTAATGGTTTGGGGGCATGTTTTTTTAGGAAATCTTCAATTATGTGTTGTCTGGAGTTTGGAAAGTCAGGGGGTTTTTGTTCTGGAGGCAAATTATATAGGCCAGCACAGTATTCTGCAAATTGGTTAGCTATGTCCTCACTTGTGTTGACAGTTTGTCCTTTGGGAGTTTGAATCATGCGGATTGTGTTATTAGCCTTTATTTCTTGCATAGCTCTGGCTAGGTATTTCACACTTTTGTTGCAGTGTTCGTAGAAAAGCTTTTGTGATAGAATATATTTTCTTTTGACTTTATGGCCCAGTTCCTCAGTGAGGATGGAGCGCGTTTGAGAGAGTTCTAATAAAGTGTTGTTGGCTCTTGTTCTTTTATGGGTTTGTTCCAGAATGTGAATTTTCTTCAGTAGGGCATTTATTTTGGCTTGATTGGCTTTTTTACGGGCTGTGGCTTTGGCTATCAGAAGGCCTCTAACCACACATTTGTGAGCTTCCCATTGGGTGATGGGGTTAGTGTCGGGAGTGTCGTTTGTTAAGAAAAAGTCCTGAATGTTTTTTGTTATTGCTGTTAGATTTTCTTGGTTAGAGAGTAAAGAGGGGTCGAGGCGCCAGGTTTTGGAAGAGTGAGATGTTTGTGGGAATGAGAGGGATATAGAGATTGGATGGTGATCCGAGAGGAACAATGCTTCTATCGTGGCCTTGGAGAGCATAGGTAGGTCTTTTTGGGAGATCCAAAAGTAGTCCAATCTAGAGTATCTATTGTGCGGCGTGGAATAGAAAGTATAGTCCCTACCGGTTGGATGAAATGTACTCCATGTATCGTGTAGTAGGGTGTCATGTAGTTGTTTTTTAATTTGTCTAAGAGCGCTGAATGGTAAGGAGGAGGTTTCAGAGGAGGTGTCTTCTAGAGGATTGAGGGCTATATTGAAGTCACCCCCTAGGATCACAATACCTTTTTGAAAAGAGATTAGTTCAGTTATAGTATCTCTGAAGAAAGAGACTTGAGCTTTATTTGGACTGTAAAGGTTGGCTATAGTGATCGGTTTCTCCCATAGTGTTCCTCTGATGAAGAGGAAGTGCCCTTCTGTATCACTTAAAGAGTCAGTTATTTATATGGGTATATTTTTGGAAATCAGAATAGCGACTCCATTAATTTTGGCCAAATTATTTGTTGCATGGAACACCATGGGGAAATCCACGTTGGAGAGTTTGGGAATGTTGTCGGAGCGGAAGTGAGTTTCTTGAAAAAGTAAGATATCTGCCTTAAGTTTTTTCATGTGCATAAGTACTTTACTTCTTTTTTCTGAGATGTTTAATCCTTCAGTGTTAAGAGATATTAGTTTAAGGTGAGTCATTTTGGAAAAGGGGGGATGGAATCAGGGTGGTAGATGTAGGGATAGAGAGGAAAAAAAAAACACTTAAGAGACGGGAAAGTTCCCAACTAATGATATGAGACCAGCTCTTCAGTACCGAAAGCAGCATCTGTCGGGGAGTGTCAGCTGTAGCAGGTAGCCTCAGCTGGGATGGGGGGTGGATGAATGTAGGACACTAAAACTAAGTATGAACAATCGGAACGCTCTTAGAGGTATTGGGGGTGTGGACAAATCTCTGCGGATCGACGGTCCACCTCTTATTGAGCACGTCAGTAACATTGTTGTATTGGTAGAAACTTATCTTAAGGGTTAAAATAATGGTATGTGTGGGATGATTAATGTGTTGTCTAGGCAGAGAGTGGAAACTGTGGCTCGGTGTAAGGTGGGCTGCTGGTCATGGGGTAGAGAGAGAGTGCTGCATTATGTATGCTATGTCAAAGTGGGGATAGTATCCTCTGTAGAAAAAATCTTACTCCTGGAGGGGGAGGCACCCCTTCGAAGAGCATGACACAAAAAAGATGGGACTTTGCTGGTACTGAGAAACCCTCTCTGAATGATCAGACATAAGCATAGAATATTCTATGTATAACAAAGTTTAATGAATTAGTAACATGTACATCATAAAATCACCTATAAAAGGCGAAAAAACAGACATATAAATATAAATCATAATAGACCGAACTTGACAAAACATGACCCAGCGGGTCTAAATACTCCCAGTCAGTAGAGAGGACGTGATGTGACTCAGATGACTGGTTGTTGAAAGTAGAGGATATGTGTTTCTTTTACCTACGCGTTTCGCCAATTAGGCTTCTTCAGGGGAAGCATAGATACACAGCCCATAAGGGTATATATATCCTAAATAGATAGAAAATAGTCCGGTAAAACGTAGAAAATATACATAATACCACGTATTATACAAGTGAAGTCCCGCTTCCGGGATAAATTACCAATTTATATAAATCTGATCATTACGTCTAGTTAGATAGACATACTATTCAACCAAACATTAAGGTGGAATAGAAAAATAATAACAAAGAGAGAATAATATACATACACATTGCATATATCGAATCTAGCAACAAAAGTTGCAATTACCTTGGAAGTTAGAAATTAGAAAGAAACACTCCATATAATGATATGTCTTACCTGTCCTTATTTCTGAAATTGTGTAAGTATTTAGAGGGAGTCTCTCAAGTGTACACTACATCATATACGTTGGGCTTCTCCTGGCCATGTCCTCACATCAGAGCTAAAATACATCATCAGGCATGAAAGGAAATTTTCTCTTCATGACCTTGTAACTCCAACACCCATGGTCGCTTATTTCCTTACGCATTGCCTGTGAAAGCAATGGCCCTAACATTATTCCCACTTTCTCTGTTACAAACCTTTCACTGCTGCGAAAGGCGAGACATGGCCCGGAACAACCCAACTATTAATAAGAGGTCGGAAGCCTCTTACCATCTGAATTCCCAGAAAACTCAGATATGCTCAATCTTGAACAGCATTGATAGATAAATATGTAGACTCTGTTCAGTTAATTCAAGGTATGCCCCCTGAGGATATCTAGGAATAAGACTACCGTATTCCAATAAGATTGAGATATCTCACAGCAGATGGTCGACTCATATTTCGGAATATAACCACAGAGTTCTCAGTTAAGACTCATCTGCACTTAGCATTGTCTCTGTTATACCCAATGTAGCTTCTTAGAATGTTACCTTATCTGGTTCTATGTGTTACAGTTTTTGTTCCTCCCAGGTACGACAAGTTCTAACTCGTATAGACTCAAAAGACCCTTAAGTCTACCATTCTCCGAAGGCTGGAGAATAATTATCAACCCAACAAGGCCCGGTACAGAGCGGAAAGCGTCGTCACTTTCCAAACATTGTCTCTTTCACCCTTATTACAATCCCGGTAACGAAAGTGTCCGTTACGCATTCCTTTATTCGCTG
>BLSH010288217.1:16406-28873 GCA_018402905.1 Glandirana rugosa
GACTTGGAATAAGTGGGGGAACTACATAAATTTCCAAAGTTAGTACAGAGGAGAAAGGGAAGAGAGGAGGTCTGACATGTATAATTCAAGGACTTCAGCGAGAACTATACAAAATAGGGGGTCTGGAAAGTGGTAAAAACAATGGGCAGAGACTTGAGCAAGATAGAATAGTTATAGAAAAACATTCATACCAGAGGTCTTGACCTGTGTCATAAGAATTCACTCCAGAGTGATTTCTAGATATATTTCCTTAGTCTTGGAGGAAGGAGGACGACCACTAGGGAGATGACTACGTAGGGTCTTAAGATAAACGAAAAGGGTGACGGACCAGTGTGACAAACGAGTAAAAAGTTAGTAGACTTTAATCGTGGGGGTTTAGAAAAAGAAGACATCACGACCGATTGTGACATGGGGGTTACGACATGAGAGATTCGCCTAAGAAAATATTTTTAAATGTAAAATAATGCATCTAGGGAAAAAGAATCCGCTTAGAGAGTACAGCATTGGGGGTACAGTGTTAGCCAGCACTACAGAAGAAAAAGATTTGGGGGTGCTAATTTCAGATGATTGAAAAATGAGCAAACAGTGTGACCAGGCAGTGGGAAAAGCAAATAGAATTCTGGGATGCATCAGTAGAGGGATCACCAGCAGGAGGAAGGAGGTTCTGATTCCTTTATATAGATCTTTAGTGAGACCTCACTTAAGAATACTGTGTCCAGTTCTGGAGACCATACTTACAAAAAGATATTGATAAGATAGAACGAGTTCAGAGACGGGTAACAAAAATGGTGAAAGGTCTGGGGGATAAAACATATCAAGAGCGACTTCAGGAACTTAATATGTACAGTCTGGAGGAGAGAAGGGAAAGAGGAGACATGATTGAAACCTTTAAATACATCAAGGGGGTGAATAAGGTTCAGGAGAGCAGTCTTTTCAATATGAAACCAAAATCAAGAACACGGGGACATGACCTCAAACTAACTGGGGGGGAAGTTCAAAACTAATCTTAGAAAGTATTATTTTACTGAAAGGGTGGTTGATGATTGGAATAAACTACCAACAGAGGTTGTGAGACAGTCAACAGTTAATGGCTTCAAACATGCTTGGGATAAACATAAATCTATAGTCAGACAACAAGGTTAATGTAAAAAAAAAAAAAAATTATATAAAAAAAATAAATAAATAAAAAATAAATAAATAAATAAAAAGGGGGAGACTCGATGGACTACTCAGTCTTTTTCTGCCGTCACTTTTCTATGTTTCTACTGGTTGCCGAATATAATACCACTGCTAAAGGGGAACCCCAGACCGAACTATTATACCTTTAATCCTAATGAGAGATGAAATAATATAGTGGCTGTATGTCCCTATAAATGAAGATGGAATTAGCAGATTTCAAAGATGCAAGGCCTTGCGGTTATCTTCACCGGCAAATTGGAGCTCAAAGAAACAAGATTTCTAAATGTGGCACAGTGATATGCAGTCAAGGCAAAGCAGCTGACCAGTGGCAATCCTTAATGTAATTCAGGGATAAGATGTCTGTATACAGTTTCCTGTGGAGTATGATAGTGACTGGTGCTGGATTTGTGGGCAGGTGCCCGCTCACCAAGCTGGAGACAGTGTAGGAACTTCCTGAAGAGTGATCCAAGTCGATTCTTCCTTTTTCAGAAGGCTGAGATGATGGACTGGCTTCTGGAACAGTGAATTGTCTGGTCCTGCTGGTTTCAGTGATGCTGCGGTGGTGCCCCTTGTGTAGCTTGCAGTGTCAGACCCGCCTGGGTCGGAGCTGAAAGCGTTCTGTTGCCATGTGGTCGACCGCAGTCTACTGGAACAGCAGCAAAGGGGATGTTTACTTGATAAGATTCGAGAAGCAAGAGAGCTTGGACCTGGTCTGCTGACCCCTTTATAGCCTGAAATAAATTTGGGGTTGTTTTGGATTCCCCTTATTTATTATAACTATGTATTAACTTGTCTATTCCTATAATTAGCTAGTCTATCAAGGCTTTGATAAAGTTAATGGTGATGATATAACAACATTAGCTGTAAAAATAAATGCACTGCTTAAATAAGCAAGGATCTCATTTATTATAAAGAAAGTAGAAATGCTAACATAAAAAGACTTAGGCTGGATTCACACCAGTATGGTGCGAATTCCAGCCTGTCTGCTGTCGAGATGGGGCGGAGCTGCCGTTCGGTGGCTCCTGTCCGTTCTCACAGCACAGCAGCTGCAGGAGGAGTGAGGGGGAGGGGCCGCAAGCAGGGGAAAATATCCCTGTTCAGTGTGGAGTGCATCTCCGTGTTAGATGCGCTCCCATTGAACACAACGGGCTGGGAATTCGCACCGCATTACACAGAAAATGCACACGTTTTCTGTGCAATACGGACTGCAAATGCACCGCACCTATGTGAACTGGACACTTTGAAAACAATGTGTTTTCAAGTGTCCTGCAAATTGGATGCGTTTTGAGCCGCATCCAATTTGCATAGGTGTGAACCCAGCCTAAAAGTAGACTTCAGAGCAAATAAAACAAAAGAACATAGATGATATTTTACGTAAGGGTGACCTCTGTATTCAGTATCTTCAGCTGGGCTCAATGGGCAAGAGCCAACAGCAAAGAGAAAGAACTTTAGGCTGATCATTAGTTTTAAAGCCCACTCAGACATCACCCACACAAACACCCACTGTCCAATGAAAAATCCATGAGAGGCACTCCTTCCTAATCACCAGGAAGTATATTCTTCTCTTCCATCCTCCAGGAAGCATGCTATAGTTTCCACAAGGGGCAGCAAATAGTCCATGAATCACTGATTCTGACCCGTGTCATCTTTCAGTAACAACTGGGTTCTGATGTTCTCTAACTCAGGAAACCAGAAACAGCAGCTGCTCTTTGAAGCTTTGTTTGCAATCATGATAATCAGGCGCTTCAATCTTCATTACACCAGGTGGTTTGAAGCGAAGCTCTACTCCCATACTCCCCTGCCAGGGGGTATGCATGATTCCTATTTTCCAGATGAAGGTTCTGATATGCATTCTTTAATTACATAGCCCTGATGGGTAAACCTGCTGAATGGCATTCCAGGCTGCCCCCAAGAGTGCCGAGGCTAGGTGCAACCAGATTTCTTAGTTCAGAAACATCTTACATTATGAAAAAAAAACATGTTGCCTTCCAACATAGCCTCTCCCAGAGTTCTTTTCTTGGGGCAGATGGCCTGCTGGGAGATGTAGTCCATGGATAGTTCTGCACATCTAGGATATCTGTTCAGGAGACTACAGTTCCCACAATGCTATCTGCTTGGCTCAGGAAGGTGATGCAAGTAATCCGAGCCCAGCACTAAAGGAACACAGGGACAGTCTAAGAAAGAAGAGGGTATGTCTGCAGTTCCAGATGACTGTAGTCTGATGTCGGCTACAGGGGCAACAGGGATTCCCTCCCTAAATTTTCTTCTGTATTTGTATGAACTTTTTAGTCTTGTAGTTGTTTCACTATGGGGTTTTCAGACAAAAGACTGAAGGACTAGGCCTCGAACTGCCCTTTTAAAGTCCTTCCTGTTATGTTTTCTGCCTTTGGAGGTGGGATCACTTTCTCTCATACTTTAATAAGCACCATTCACTGCTTTATAAAAATGCCTCTTGGTATCTAGATCTGATTTCATTTAGAATGTTGCACCTTTAAAAGACAATGCATTTCAGGGATTCAAAGCCCCCCTACCCTGAAATATATACATATTTCACATAAAAGTGAAAAACTGCCACCAGCATTCTAGTGTTAGCTGCTATGCAGGATGGTGTTTAGTACTTGGTAATTAAAATAAACAACTGATCCAGAAAAGAACATACACCCCTCACATTTTTGTAAATATTTTATTATATCTTTTCATGTGACAACAATGAAGAAATTACACTTTGCTACAATGTAAAGTAGTGAGTGTACAGCTTGTATAACAGTGTAAATTTTCTGTCCCCTCAAAATAACTCAACACACAGCTATTAATGTTTAAACTGCTGGCAACAAAAGTAAATACACCCCTAAGTAAAAATGTCCAAATTGGGCACAAAGTGTCAATATTTTGTGTGGCCACCATTTTTTTTCCAGCACTGTCTTAACCCTCTTGGGCATGGAGTTCACCAGAGCTTCACAGGTTGCCTCTTCCACTCCTCCATGACGACATCACTGAGCTGGTGGATGTTAGAGACCTTGAGCTCCTCCACCTTCCGTTTGAGGATGCCCCACAGATGCCCAATAGGGTTTAGGTCTGGAGACATGCTTGGTCAGTCCATCACCTTTACCCTCAGCTTCTTTAGCAAGGCAGTGGGAGGTGTGTTTGGGGTCGTTATGTTGCAATACTGCCCTGCGGCCCAGTCTCCGAAGGGAGGGGATCATGCTCTGCTTCAGTATGTCACAGTACATGTTGGCATTCATTGTTCCCTCAATGAACTGTAGCTCCCCAGTGCCGGCAGCACTCATGCAGCCCCAGACCATGACCCTCCCACCACCATGCTTGACAGTAGGCAAGACACACTTGTCTTTGTACTCCTCACCTGTTTGCCGCCACACACGTTTGCCACCATCTGAACCAAATAAGTTTATCTTGGTCTCATCAGACCACAGGACATGGTTCCAGTAATCCATGTCCTTAGTCTGCTTGTCTTCAGCAAACTGCAGGCTTTCTTGTGCATCATCTTTAGAAAAGGCTTCCTTCTGAGACGACAGCCATGCAGACCAATTTAATGCAGTGTGCGGTGTATGGTCTGAGCACTGACAGGCTGACGCCCCCATCCCTTCAACTTCTGCAGCAATGCTAGCAGCACTCATACGTCTATTTTTCCAAGGATAACCTCTGGATATGATGCTGAGCACGTGCACTCAGCTTCTTTGGTCGACTATGCCAAGGCCTGTTCTGAGCAGAACCTGTCCTGTTAAACCACTGTTTAACATGGTCTTGGCCACCGTGTTGCAGCTCAGTTTCAAGGTCTTGGCAATCTTCTTATAGCCTAGGGCATCTTTATGTAGAGCAACAATTCTTTTTTTCAGATCCTCAGAGAGTTCTTTGCTATGAGGTGCCATGTTGAACTTCCAGTGACCAGTATGAGAGAGTGAGAGTGATAACACCAAATTTAACACACCTGCTCCCCAGTCACAACTGAGACCTAGTCACTTTTGTTGCCAGCGGTTTAGACATTAATGGCTGTGTGTTGAGCTATTTCGAGGGGATAGCAAATTCACATGGTTATACAAGCCGTACACTCAGTACTTTACATTGTAGCAAAGTGTAATTTCTTCAGTGTTGTCACATGAAAAGATAGAATAAAATATTTACAAAAATGTGAGGGGTGTACTTACTTTTGTGAGATAATGTGTGTGTGTATATATATATATATATATATATATATATATATATATATATGTGTGTATATTGAAGTGGCACCATCCAGTGAAACCACCGGAAGTCAATTCCGCAGCCAAGGTGGGAGAGAGGGTAGACCCGTCCAAGTGAGCAGATCCCCGCCCACCCGCCCACCCTCCCACCCAAGACAACTACATCATATAACTGCACCAAATAAAATAAAATGCAATATTAACCAACAAAATTCAGCGAACATGTAATAGCATTTGAAGAACATAACACCAGCCACCATTATCTATGTATCTCAACTGCCCCTCCACCCCCCGCCCACACTGACTCACCTGTGTGAGCCCAGCAAGAACTCCACAGTCACCCACCCCTTTTAGGTCCTGTTTAGGTAGTTTAGTCGACCGCCCCCAAGTAAGACTCCACGTATATCTCCGGACGGGGATTGTCCTATAAGGAGGCGGGAAGTTTGGGCAGCCAGGCAGCCCGGGTCCATAGCAGTCTGTATATCAGAGCCTCCCCCCTTCTTGCGCGAGGCCTTGCGGTGAGTTTCACATAGATGGGACCACAAACTGTTCCCCTCAAAAGGCCCCACACACATGTCCAGCATCATAGAGGGAGCAGTAGAAACTTACAGCTGACAGTATCCCCATAAAAGTTCAACTAAGGCGGAATACAATTAAAAGGGTATGTCTTACCAGAGTCCTTCTCCACACCAATTCCCTGTATGCACTCCCACATGTCCGCAAGGCAATGAGCTCCCGGAAGTTAGTATAGAGTGTGTGTATTTAAACATACAGGGTCTTAGCCATAGCCTCAGGGAGCCCCCGATATCTTTTCCCTCTTAGGCAGTCATTCAACGGTAGGGCACAGAGGCACATTTCGGGAAGGGGGAGCAAAGAAGGTAAGGTGTGCCTTCAGAGAGCCCGCAAGCCCCGTACTTAACCGCCGGCTCTGGACCTCTGTAGCAAGGCGCCTCTGCGGCCCAGGTAGTGGCGGCAAGCAACGGTGTGTTGTGTCTTGTAACACCTATGACATGGAAACTACTCCCGGGGTGGGGAACAGATCCAGCCCCATGGGCCCCGCTCAGCCTCAGGACATCCCAACAGGTAGGTTGTAACAAGTCCAAAGTCAAAAATCTGTGGAATACAGTGGGCTATCTAGCACCAACAGAGGAAATGTGCAGAGTAGTCAATGTGGTTGCTTATCTAGCCAGGTTGGCAGGGTCCCAAGGAATTCCAGTACGCCCGTATGTTGCTATTACGCCTCCCTCACCGTGCCCAAGGAGGGGGCACGGGACCAACTTCTGCTCCACTGTGGCCTCGGAGAGGTCAACCCTTGGGCTCCGGGTGTATCTAGGCAGCCAGTCAGTCTGGCGGTCGGTCTCGGGAGAAGCTGGAGCCAATCCGGGTGCAGTTTCCAGGAACGTAAACAGGGCTGGTAGGTCATCTGTCGTGCAGAGAGTGAAAAACTGCTGCGACTTTCGGAAGGTAACTGAGAGTGGGAAGCCCCATCTGTATGTCGCTCCCGTCAGGCGGGTGGCCTCAAGCACTGGCTTAAGCATCGCCCGGCACTGCAGCATAGCCTGGGAGAGGTCAGGAAGAATCCTCAAGTGTGCTCCATCAAATTCCACATCTACCGCTTCCCAAGCCTTTCGCAGGATGACTTTATGGGAATAGTGGTGGATTCTACAAACTACATCTCTCGGCCTCTCCAGATCAGGTGAGCATGGCCCCAGGGCCCGATGTATATGGTCAAAAGTCAAAGTGGTTGGGAAGGCCTCATGTGCCACATCCCGAAAGATAGCCATGACTGACTCCCGCGGGTCCTCCGGCCCGTCACCTCCGGCAGGCCGCGGAGCTGCAAGTTGTTTCTGCGGCTCCGGTCCTCCATTTCTTCAAGTTGCAGCTGTAGGTCAACCGCCGTGCAGGCCTGAGTCACCACCTTGGCCTCCAATGCCAATACCCTATCTTCTAGGGCCGTCACCGATGCCTCCCCAGAGTTCAGCCTGGTGGACAGGGATTAAATGTCCTTCTGGAATGTCCTTGCGATGGGTGGCCTCCAGGCAGCCTATATGGGCCTCTATGTCCGTTCTGGTGGGGAGCGTCTGTAGAAGTGCCCTTATTTCAGCATCTGCTCCCAGGGTGGACGAATGGTAGGGGGTACCTTGTGGGGTATACATTAAATGCAGCCAAATGTGTATGTATATATGATACGTGGTGGATGAATTGCCTGTCAGCCGGCTGGTGTGTCCCCTTATTGATTTCATTGACAACGTTGCCAATTTTAAATTCTGTGTTTACGGTACATGGTGTTCATTTCTAATTTTTCTGTATGGTGATATTTTTTTGGAATAAACATACTTTCAATTAATAATGCCCTGTGTGTCCCCCTGATGGGCTTCTGTGTGTTTTCTACACAAGTTGCTAGTGTTCATGTTTTTTAGCCCTAGGGACCCCATCCTAGCTATCAGGATGAGTGGCTGGTGATTGAATGTGATTTCACACTGAATCCATTCTTCTAATTAGGTAACTATCCCCACGGGGAATCGTTTTATTCGTGTTGTAGGTTTGTTCTTAAGTTGAATTTGTTTGTAAGTCAGGATAGCTACATTTTTTAAGTGTAGCTTCAGACAAAAAAACTATTTTTAAGCTTTTTGGATAGCATAGGGAATGGTTAACACCCCTGTAATGTTTGTTTTGCTGTCTATGTTTCTATTCAGAAGATTTCACCTCACTTCCTGTCCCAATGATAATTGGATTTTGAAAATTTGGGGTTGTTGTGGAAACCTTAGTTTGTAATTGGATGTTTGTAACTAGGGGACCGCCTGTACTAAAGCTTTGTTTTATAATAGTGTACATTTTTTTTTTTTTTTGAAAGTTTTGTTTATTGAAAATTTTCAAAAACAGGTACAGACATTGGCGACTGCCACAACATATAGACCAACAATCCAGCTGCATTAGACAATATAAAAGGTCAGTGCATAGGCAGTTCGAACTCATAGAATACATTTGTCGTTACATTGCAGCCGAGCCAAATACGTTCTGCCCCTACTCCTCTACTTCCTCTCAACCCCCCACTTCCTGTCCTGGGCCTCCAGCATCCGCTCCTAATACCGGCATCGCATCCCATCCCCTCCCACCAGACCAAGTCCGGGGGGGGGGAGACGAGAAGCCACCCGTGGCCACCCGTAACTTACGCCGTGGAGGGCTCTCCCAACCAGGCCCGCCACACCCTGTCATATTTTAGAGGACAGCCTCTTGAAGCGTAAGTGTCTTTGTAAAGCGGGAGGCAGTCATTTACCAGCTTTTTCCACTGTACCTGAGATGGAGGAACGGATTTTTTCCACTGCATAGCAATATTCTTGTGAGCATATAAAAAAAGGGTTCCTATCAGTGTTCTTTTTGCAACAGTCGGTACCAGAGTTTCCACCAGCCCCAACAAGCAGCACTCCATAGAAGGGGCAATGGACGCAGTGGCCACTACATTAACCAGGGCCACAACCTCCTCCCAGTAGCTCTGAATTTTTGACAGCACCAGAATACATGTATAAAATCACTAACCTCCTCCCTGCACCACCAACATCCAGCCGATACCTCCGGATGCATTTTGTGAATTCTATGAGGGGTGTAATAGGCCCTATGCACAATTTTAAACTGCACCATTCGATCTCTAATTGAAATTAGGGATTTAAACGGGAAATCCCATATGTCATCCCAGTCGTCATTGTCTAAATTGGGTGCATCTCGCTGCCATCTCTCTCGCAGTCGCCCCAGCGGTGGCAAGGAGGCAAGGACCAGCCAGGAATATAGTTGTGAAGTCATTTTTTTCCCACAGGATGTCCTCAATGTCTGCTCCAAACCTGACTGTGTAAATGTACAGGCAGCTCTGGAGAACTGGGCTACAAAAGCATGGGAAAGCTGCATATATCTGAAAAAATAATGTCCTGGAATCCCGTATCTGTCGAGGCCTGGGCGAAGGAAAGAAGACTACCCTCGGACACCACCTGTGACACCAATTTAACCCCATACCTCGTCCACGCAGAGGGGTCTTGTAGCTGAAAAATGTGGGGTAGGTTTGGGTTGAGCCACAATGGGGTCTCTGGTGAAATTGCCGTATTTGGGTACCCTTCACACTGCAGGCCAGCCTTCCATGCTCTCAGGGTGGTATGCATAGAGGGAGTCAGATCATATGGGGCCCTAGGTCCCCTAAAGATTAAGAGCCTCAAGGCCTCCAAGGAGCCCACTACCGCTGCCTCCAGACCCGTGGCTGCATTAAAGAGGTCCGGATTAAGCCACCAGGACACTGTGACTAGCTGGGTGGCTAAGAAATATTTGAAACAATCTGGGAAGGCCATCCCCCCCCTGCGCACAGGGCCGCATTAGCGTGTTCAGTTTGTATCTAGGTGGCTTGGGTCCCCATAGGAAGGACGAAAACAACTTGTTTAGGCTGCGAAAGAAGGACATAGGGATCCACTGCGGGGAGCTGCGAAAGAGGTAAGTAAATTTAGGGATAAGTTTCATTTTAATCAGATTAATATGTCCCATTACGGAAAGGGGTACATTTTCCCATGCCTTTAATCTGGTCCTAACCTCCCGCACCACCGGGGACAAGTTCAGCTCTAGGAAGTCAGACGCGGCCCTGGAAATCAGTACTCCCAGATATCTGAACTCCTGAACCCACTGCAGCGGAACATCTGGTGAGGCCGTGGATCTGGCCGCTTCATCTATAGGAAACAGAAGGGATTTTGTCCAATTTACTCTAAGTCCGGTAACCCCGGCGAAGCCATCGAGCACCCCGAGTGCACCCTGCAGCGACGGCCCTGCATCCTGCAAAAAGAGGAGCATATCGTCCACATACAGAGCTACCCTCTCCTCCAGCAAGCCAATCCGGAGACCGGTGATTTGTGGAGAAGTACGAAGAGCCTCAGCCACCGGCTCAATAGCGATGGCAAACAATGCTGGAGAGAGAGGGCAGCCCTGCCTAATACCCCGATGGAGCAGAAACGAGGGGGATAGCCGGCCGCCTATACGTATAGAAGATGTGGGGCATTTATATATGACCTGCAGCCACTTAATGAACACCAGGTGAAAACCCATCCTACGAAGTGTCTCCCACAGGAAGGGCCATTCCACCGTGTCAAAGGCCTTTTCAATATCTAGGGCGGCCACCGTTCGCGTACCAGAGTTTGTATGGGGGGCCGAGATATTAGTATATAATCTGCGGAGATTTACATCTGTCGACCTCCCCAGTATAAAGCCTGTTTGGTCCGAGTCTATGATTGAAGGAAGTAAGGGGTACAGCCGAAACGCTAATAATTTAGTTAAGATCTTTAAATCATTATTAAGCAATGCTATGGGTCTATACGAGGAGCATAGCTTACGATCTTTCTCAGGTTTGTATAGCAGAGTGACGTGGGCATGGGACATAGACGCCGGGAGAGCGCCGTTCTTCAGGCATTCAGTGAAAATGTCAGCAAGTAGAGGGGCCGGAAGGGCCCCATGCGTTTTGTAAAATTCTATAGGGGGCCCATCAGGCCTCATAATATTCTCTGAATCAATCCAGAATGGCAGAGGGGGATGTCACCATTTTACCCTCCCTAGTGGAGATTTCTGATATAAGGGTGCAGGGATGCTCGTGCTGAGCCATCATAGCCAGCAGACGACCATTCCTGTCCCCCTGTTCAAAAAAGTTTTGTTTGTTTTGGAATGTCTCCAGTCTGGTAACCTCCGTCAGGTGGAGTTGTAGCTCTCTCTGAGCCGCCGACAAAAGGTCGAAATTGGCCGGAGAAGGGCTCTCCGCATACACGGAGGTTTGGTCTGTAACCGACTGCTGCAAAGCACCCGTGGTGGACCTCTGCAGCAATTAAGGAAATATAATGTCCCCTTGTAGTTGCCTTAAAGGCATCCCATATCACGGCAGGGGAGGCAGATCCCACATTCTGTTCCCAGTAAGCCTCCAATGGGGGGGGATCTTGTCCGCCAGGGCTGGATGAGAGACCCAACGCGACCCCAGTCTCCACAGTGCAGCACTTCGAGATGCAGGAGAACGCAAGGTGACCATAAGGGGGGCATGATCTGAGAGACCGCTGGGTAAATAGTCGGCCTCCAGGACCTCCGCCAGGAGAGAGGGATTCGCGAACGCCAGGTCTATTCTTGATGACATTTTGTATGAAGCCGAGAAACATGAGTATGACCTGGCATCCGGATGCCTCCATCTCCATACCTCTGTAAGTCCCGCCGTCTGAGCCCAAGCTGCGAGATCAGGCGCATGAAACTTAGGAGGCACTGGCCGATCAAGATCCGGAGACAAGATCGCATTGAATTCTCCCATTAACAGGATCCTGGCAGGGCAGAAGGGGGTGATCCTGTCTAGCACAGAATATAAAACATCTGCTGAGAAAGGAGGAGGGATATACATTGTAACTAGAATAAATCTCTGAGAGTGTATCATTAATACTAACACCACAAATTTGTCCGGAGGGTCTGTAAAAACTTCTTCAATAGAGCAAGATAAATTTTTGTGCAGTCTTCAGTGCTAGTAACTTGCTGCCCATGAGATGCGTTTCCTGCAACAGGGCAATGTGTGGGGAGTGGAGTTTGAGGTACTGAAAAAGGAGGGCCCGCTTAAATTTAGAATTAAGTCCTCTAACATTCCACGAGAGAACCGAAAATGAATCAGAGGAACCCATGACTATGGTGGGAATGCAATCAGGGGCCTTCCAGGAACCCTATAGGCTGGGGAGAGGGAGCAGCTCATGAGCAGCATAGCAAACAGGGAGCAGCACCAACAAGGTATTGTCAGAAGAGGCAGCTTAAGTACACAAACAAAAAATACCAGAACATAACATAACCCCATAAGGCACCGAGGCGCCGACCCTGCTCGCATCTCTCAGTCCACCCCGAACACCAAAAGAAGGAAGAAAAGAAAAAACAAGGAGGGGGGCCACCGATGCGAGCCTATACCCATAACAGTTAACCATTTAAACCAAATGCCCGGCCCGTGACGGCCTGAAAGTTCAGGGCTACCGTACCAGGGAGAGTTGCAGTGAACAGGTAGCAACCCACCACTTGTCTGGGTACAGACCACAGTCCCTGATGGGGGGGGGGGGGAGG
>BLSH010288217.1:85713-99753 GCA_018402905.1 Glandirana rugosa
CCTGGGTCCGTCGTGAAACTCTCCCCGTCATTTAACTTATTGCCGGCGGAGAGGCAAAGAAGATAAATGGGTCGTTTAACTGCTGGTTCTAAAAACAAGGTCGTCAAAACGCACAGTACTATTGTTGACGGGGGGGCCCGACGAGGCGGACGGGGATATGATGGGATCGGGCAGATATATGACGGGATCGGGCGGGGAACCTTAACTTGTACAAAACTGCTGGAACAAAAATCTTGGTCGTCAATTTGCTGGGTAAATAGAAGAAACGGAGAGGCGGCCGTTATTCAATTTACTGCCCCTCTCAAAGTGCTGCCTGGGTCCAATGGACCCACTGGGACCTATGGTAGGGCCGGCCCTGTGTAAAGACCTTCAGTATTCATTGTAGTGTCTAATCATGCTTTCTGATTTTTGTCCCAAGGATTTCTTTATCATTATTTTTATTTTTACAATGTATTATTTTATAGAAAAGTGAAAGGAGGAAACATTGATGTCCATCCAAGTGAGAAAGCTCTTATTGTCCATTATGAAGTGGAGGCTACTATTCTCGGGGAGTTGGGTGACCCCATGCTTGGTGAACGGAAGGAGTGCCAAAAAATGTAAGTTAGAATTAAATCTACCTTATTTTTCGCTGTGCTCGTACTGACCTGATAAGAAGCCTCTTTCATACTACATAGTTACATAGTCAGCGAGGTTCAACCTATGTGTGTGTTTTTATACTGGCGACCAATGGGTGGTAATAAAGGTGGTTGAGCTGTGGCTTTGCTGACCACCAACCAATAACCTAACCTGCATTTAGAGAGAGCTGTACACATAATGAGAAAAGAGATGACGGCACTCCAGATTAAGCGGTGAAAAGCAGTGTAGGCTTTATTGGAAAACTTACTGCATGGTGTAAAATTAATCCATAATTCCAACGAATGCACAAATACAAATCCAGTCACAGATCACACAGGTACAAGATGAGATAGACGCGTTTCACAAATCTATGTTCGCTTAGTCATTATCTGATAAACGCCCACAAAAATCACCCTTATATAGAACAGGTGTCTCTAAATGCAAACCCTTTTTCCTTATTCTGTAACTCTTTCTATTCCAGTGTGAACATTTGTAAGTGTTACTCTTGTATGCTATAATTAAACACAATGTTACATTGTTGCAAAAGACTGATACAAAGAATAAAAAATGAAAAAAATAAATAAATTAAAACATACAGTGGGTATGGAAAGTATTCAGACCCCCTTACATTTTTCACTCTTTGCTATATTGCAGCCATTTGCTAAAATCATTTAAGTTCATTTATTTTCCTCATTAATGTACACACAGCACCCCATATTGACAGGAAAACACAGAATTGTTGACATTTTTGCAGATTTATTAACCACCTCCCACCCGGCCACTGTATATATACAGCCGGGTGGGAGCTTCCCCGTTCTGACAGGACGTGCATATACGTCCTGCAGAACGGGTACTCGCAGCACGGCCACGTGGCGCGCTGCGGCTGGATCCTGTGATCATTATGATCACAGGATCCAGCTGAGCAGAGATCGGGATATGGGCGCTCTGATTGGCCCTCCCGATCAAATATAGAAACTGTGTATTGAGTAAAAAAAGTGTTCGTAAAAACTATGTGAACATGTACTTACACAATCCTATATAAAAACAGTATAGAGTCATGTATCATCTTACACAAACCACAAGGAAAATACACATACAAGATAAGTAGCCGAGAAATATGTTTTTAAAATCCCGTATAAGATACATGAAAAAAGGGGGGGGGATGCCCTGCTTACTAGGAAAAAATGGAGCAAAAAAAAAACCAGAGGGGACACAAACCCGAAAACAATGGAAAAAGAAAAAACAAAAACAAAATGAATATGTTTCTAAAACCCTGTATAAGATGCATGAAAAAAGGGAGGGGAGATGCCCTGCTCACTAGGAAAAAATGAAGCAAAAAAAGAAGAAAAAAAAAAAGGGGGGGGGGAAGGGTTTGGAAAAGGGAAACAATAATGCATATGCATCTATATGTGTATACCTCCAATCAATGTGAATGAGGTAATCGCCATATCAAATGTTTGGGATAATCTGTATTCAATAATATTTAAAACAAACTTATATAGACTATACCCCATATGGCCACTTCTAACCTTTATCCAAAATGACAAAACAGGGTATTTATAAACATAACAGGGATGTAGTGAAAAAAAACTACCGATCATTACCGTGTGGGACGTGTATGGTCTCTGTCCAGCAGAGGGATCAGGACGCTATAAAGATCCGGAACGATCAATCATCGATCGTTCCGATTCATCATGATAAAGACAAACCTAGTTCAGAAATTCAGTTCAAAGTTCCAAACTAAACACAGGGCATTTACAAGGACAAAGCTTATAAATAAATAAGCAACCTTCTCAATAATTTCAAAAATGTAACTGAAAATTTATAGCTGGAAAAAAACGGTGCTCATTTTAGCAGACTGGTTGATCAAGGGTAGGCCAAACCAAGCTGTTATATCTCGAGGATTAACCGAAGAATTGGATTTCGCTGGTCTGAAATGACAAACAGGCCATATACAACCCTGCATTATTGCCTGTTCTTATAATAATGGGATACATCCCATTCATGATTTAACGGCTTTCTACTCCTCAATTTGAAAATCCAAAAAACCTCATGTTTGCATAATAAACTCTAATGTGTGTTTTTAACTTTTTCAATGACCTGGACTGCGACCAAACTACAATCCCCTCAATGATTTTGATTAAAGTGACGAGCTACATTTGTGGATTTATTTGATTTAATATCAGTTAAATGTTCTCGAAATCTATCTCTGAGTCTTCTCGTCGTTCTGCTTACATACTGTATGGAGCATCCCATACATGTAATAACATAACAGAAGTGGTATTACAGTTAAAAAATGTATCAATTTCGTATCGTATTTCGCAATTTTACCATCCACTGTGGATGAAAAATATTTACTCCACACTATATGTGGGTAGCACATACAGTCCCAGGTGCCACAACCAAAGTTTCCTTTGCAGTGTAACCATGTGACCGATCGAGAATGTGATTTATCAGATACAAAGAAACTGGGGGGCTAAGAGTTGCCCAGTGTCTTTGCCCTCTGGGCAACAATATTAACCCCCTTGTCCAAAATGCTTGAGCACATCTTGTCACTATACAAAATAGGTAAATGCTTGTTAACTATATGCCTGATGCGCTCAAACTCCAGACTGTACGCTAAAGTGAGAAAAACATTGGATCTGATTGGGCCTGATGTATTCCCTTTAATTGAAGTATTTTTCTTATGTCTTTGACACCTTTCCTTACGTTCACGCAAGAGATCCCTTCTATTTTTGTTGGCTGCAATTTTGTATGCTCTATCCAGTGACCACCTCGTGTAATTTCTCTCCAGAAAACGATTATGTAGTTTAGATGACTCTTGTTGAAATGTATGTTCATTACTACAAATGCGTCGCAGTCTCAAGGATTGTCCAACTGGAATATTCTTGATGACATGTTTTGGATGGCTGGACGAGGCATGTAAAAGACTATTTCCTGCCATCGGTTTTCTGAACAAACTACAAGACACTTGTCCATCCACATGTCCCAGACGTACATCTAAAAAAATCAATACTGGATGAGCTAGCATGTCCAGTAGAGGACAAATTGCACCGGTTATTGTTTAGATGATCCAGCAAAACATGGATGTCCAGATCACCATTCACAATCCAGATCAGATCATCTATGAATCTGCGATACATCACAATCCGATCTCTGTATGGGTTCCTATCTCCAAAGATGTGGGACCGCTCCCACCAACCCATGAATAGGTTGGCTAGTGAGGGCAAAAATTTCACCCCCATCGCAGCCCCGCACCTCTGGAGATAGAAAACCCCATCAAACAAAAAGTAATTATGTTTAACCACTTCAATACCGGGCACTTAGGACACTTCCCGCCCAGAAAAATTTTCAGCTTTCAGTGCTGTTGCGATTCGAATGAGAATTGCGCGGTCGTGCGACGCTGCACCCAAACAAACTTTTTGTCATTTTGTTCCCACAAATAGAGCTTTCTTTTGGTGGTATTTGATCACCCCTGCTGTTTTTATTTTTTGCGCTATAACAAAAAAAGACCGAAAATTTTGAAAAAAAAACAACATTTTTCTTTGTTTCTGTCACAAAAATTTGTATAAAGTACATTTTCTCCTTCACTGACGGGCACTGACGTGGCTACACTGATGGGCACTGATGAGGCTACACTGACAGGCACTGATGAGGCAGTACAGATTGGCACTGATGAGGTGGCACTGATAAGGTTGCACTGATGATGGGGCAAATATGCAGCACTGATGGGCGGCACTGACAAGCAACACTGATGGGCACTGATACGTGGCACTGATATGCGGCACTGATGGACACTCCTAGGCGGCACTGATAAGTGGCACTGGGCACTGATGGGCACTGATAGGGGGCACTTTTAGGTGGCACAGGTGGGCACTTTTAGGTGGCACAGGTGGGCACTGATAGCTGGCACAGGTGGGCACTGATAGCTGGCACAGGTGGGCACTGATAGCTGGCACAGGTGGGCACTGGTGCAACAAGCACTGTTAGGGATGGCACTGGCAGGCATCATATATGGGCACAGTGCCATCCCTACAGTGCATAATATGGCCCTTACCTGGTGGTCTAGTGGGGGCTCCCTGGTGGTCCTGGGTGGCCTCTGCATGACTTCCCTGGTGGTCCTGGGCGGCCTCCTTGCGCTGTCTGGGAAGGGGCTCCCTGGGGGTCCTGATCCGGCTCCCTGGTGGTCCAGTGGGGTGATCCTGAGGGTGGCTGCGCTGATAAATGTTCAGCGCAGCCCCCCCCTGTCAGAAGAGCAGCCGATCAGCTCTCCGCTGCTCAGGTCTGCAGACCTGAGCAGAGGAAAAGCCGATCAACGGCTCTTCCTATTTACACTGTGATCAGCTGTGATTGGTCAGACTGATCAGACTGACCCACGGCACCACCGATCGCCGCGATGCGCGCCCCCAGGGGCGCGCGATCGCACATTATCCTGAGGACGTCAATAGACGTCCAGTCAGGATAATGAACCCCCCGCCCGGACGTCATTTGTCAATGCGCCGGGCGGGAAGTGGTTAAGCAAATACCGTAAAACCTCCAAAATGTGCACAATTATCTCTGAGGACAAATTGGTGTCATGTTCCAGCCAAAAACGCACTGCCACTAGTGCGAGGTCTTGTGGAATGGATGAATACAAACTGGCCACATCACATGTGGCCCAGGTGTATCCATCCTTCCATTGTAATTGATCCACTAAGTTTAACAGTTGATTAGTATCCTTCAAAAAACTTGACAGTGTTTGTACCATAGGTTGTAGTTGATTGTCTAACCATTCCCCAAGGTGCTCATTAAGGGAACCTATTCCCGATACTATGGGTCTCCCCTGTACTGGGCTGGTACCCTTATGAACTTTGGAGAGATGGTAGAAGATTGGAATGATAGGACTCTCTGGGATAAGTGACTCCATATCCTGTTTTGTGAAAATGCCTAAATGGAAACCTTCCTGGACCAGAAGTGATAGGGACTGTTTAAAGTTTTTAGTAGGGTCTGATTTGTGTTCAATATATGTGTCCCTATTGCCCAGCTGTCTAAGGGCTTCACTCCTGTAGTCCCCTTTATCCATAACCACAATTGCTCCTCCCTTATCCGCATTGCGGATGATTATAGTATCATCACTCGCAAGTGATTTAAGGGCAGACCTCTCACTAATAGTTAAATTGTCCTTAGGAATATGTGGACCATGGGACACCTCCAATGCCAGTGCAAATAAATCCTCCTCAACCAGTTTATGAAACTTGTCCATTTCTGGACATCTGGATTGTATAGGATAGAAAGTGGAATACTGTTTCTTAAATATAGTGCTGGTTGAAGCATGACTGGAGAACCTGGGATCAGAGGGCACAAAGCTCTCCTACGCCAGGTCCTCCAGATCCACCATTGTACAATATTCCTTGAAAGTATACTGGTCAATGGTCATAGCTATATCAGTATTCTCATTGTCCACACACTCTACATCAGAGGACTCCCCCACATCAAAATAATGTCTCAGAAGTGTCAAAGTACGCATAAACCTATTAATATCAAGAATATTATCAAAAGGATTAAAATGTACATGAGGGCCATAAGGGGTATAGTCTATATAAGTTTGTTTTAAATATTATCTAATACAGATTATCCCAAACATTTGATATGGCGATTACCTCATTCATATTGATTCACATTGATTAATGATTGGAGGTATATATACACATATATATGCATTTTTGTTTCCCTTTTCCAAACCCTTCCCCCCACCTTTTTTTTTTCTTCTTTTTTTGCTTCATTTTTTCCTAGTGAGCAGGGCATCCCCCCTCCCCCCCCTTTTTTCATGTATTTTATACAGGGTTTTAGAAACATTTTTTTTTTTCTTTTTCCAGTTTTTTTTCCTCCCATTCTTCTCGGGTTTGTGTCCCCTCTGTTTTTTTTTTTTTTTTTGCTCCATTTTTTCCTAATGAGCAGGGCATCACTCCCCCCCCCCCCCCCACACACTTTTTTCATGTATCTTATACAGGGTTTTAAAAACATATTTCTCAGCTACTTATCTTGTATGTGTATTTTCCTTCTGGTTTGTGTAAGATGATACATGTCTATACTGTTTTTATATAGGATTGTGTAAGTACATGTTCACATAGTTTTTACGAACACATTTTCACTCGATACACAGTTTCTATATTTACAGTACGGAAAGTACCCCCTTAAATTTTTCACTCTTTGTTATATTGCAGCCATTCGCTAAAATCATTTAAGTTCATTTTTTTCCCTCATTAATGTACACACAGCACCCCATATTGACAGAAAAACACAGAATTGTTGACATTTTTGCAGATTTATTAAAAAAAAAAAAAACTGAAATATCACATGGTCCTAAGTATTCAGACCCTTTGCTCAGTATTTAGTAGAAGCACCCTTTTAATCTAATACAGCCATGAGTCTTTTTTGGGAAAGATGCAACAAGTTTTTCACACCTGGATTTGGGGATCTTCTGCCATTCCACCTTGCAGATCCTCTCCAGCCCTGTCAGGTTGGATGTAAACGTTGGTGGAGTGCCATTTTTAGGTCTCTCCAGAGATGCTCAATTGGGTTTAAGTCAGGGCTCTGGCTGGGCCATGCAAGAACAGTCATGGAGTTGTTGTGAAGCCACTCCTTTTAGCTGTGTGCTTAGGGTCATTGTCTTGTTGGAAGGTAAACCTTCGGCCCAGTCTGAGGTCCTGAGCACTCTGGAGAAGGTTTTCGTCCAGGATATCCCTGTACTTGTCCGCATTCATCTTTCCCTCGATTGCAACCAGTCGTCCTGTCCCTGCAGCTGAAAAACACCCCCACAGCATGATGCTGCCACCACCATGCTTCACTGTTGGGACTGTATTGGACAGATGATGAGCAGTGCCTGGGTTTTCTCCACGCATACCACTTAAAATTAAGGCCAAAAAGTTCTATCTTGGTCTCATCAGACCAGAGAATCTTATTTCTCACCATCTTGGAGTCCTTCAGGTGTTTTTTAGCAAACTCCATGCAGGCTTTCATGTGTCTTGCACTGAGGAGAGGCTTCCGTCGGGCCACTCTGCCATAAAGCCCCGACTGGTGGAGGGCTGCAGTGATGGTTGACTTTCTACAACTTTCTCCCATCTCCCGACTGCATCTCTGGAGCTCAGCCACAGTGATCTTTGGGTTCTTCTTTACCTCTCTCACCAAGGCTCTTCTCTCCCGTTAGCTCAGTTTGGCCGGACGGCCAGCTCTAGGAAGGGTTCTGGTCATCCCAAACGTCTTCCATTTAAGGATTATGGAGGCCACTGTGCTCTTAGGAACCTTAAGTGCAGCAGAAATTTTTTAGTAACCTTGGCCGGATCTGTGCCTTGCCACAATTCTGTCTCTGAGCTCTTCAGGCAGTTCTTTTGACCTCATGATTCTCATTTGCTCTGACATGCACTATGAGCTGTAAGGTCTTCTATAGACAGGTGTGTGGCTTTCCTAATCAAGTCCAATCAAACACAGCTGGACTCAAATGAAGGTGTAGAACCATCTCAAGGATGATCAGATGAAATGGACAGCACCTGAGTTAAATATATGAGTGTCACAGCAAAGGGTCTGAATACTTAGGACCATGTGATATTTCAGTTTTTCTTTTTTAGCCACTTCAATACTGGGCACTTAAACCCCCTTCCTTCCCGGACCAATTTTCAGCTTTCAGCGCTGTTGCAGTTTGAATGACAATTGCACGGTCATGCGACACTGCACCCATATGAAATTTTTATCATTTTTTTCACACAGAGCTTTCTTTTGGTGGTATTTAATCACCCCTGGGTTTTTTATTTTTTGCGCTATAAATTAAAAAAGACTGAAAATTTAAAAAAAAAAAATGCATTTTTCTTCATTTCTGTTATAAAATTTTGCAAATAAGTAATTTCTCTTCATAAATTTTGACCAAAAATGATACTGCTACATTTCTTTGGTACAGACAGATGTTTTGGGGACTGTGACAGATGTGACGGGGCAGACAGATGTGTTGGGGACTTGACAGATGTGACGGGGACATACAGATGTTTTGGGGACTGTGACAGATGTTTTGTGTATGGTGACAGATGTGATGGGGGTCATACAGATGTTTTGGGGGCTGTTTTATGGGGACACTTATATGTATGGGGACGGGTATCAGTGTGCTTGGTGCACTGTGTGGGGGGCGATCTGTGAGAGCTTTCTGCATGAAGTCATCATCATGCAGAGAGCTGTCACATAGCTGCAGATTCCCCCCCCCCGCACTGAGCTCTCAATGAGCTCGGCGGGGGGAGAACTGTCACAGAGACGTTCGTCTCTGTTTACAATGTGACGGCTGTGATTGGACACAGCCCTCACATGATCGGGAGGGCCAATCAGAGCGCCCATATCCCGATCTCTGCTCAGCTGGATCCTGTGATCATAATGATCACAGGATCCAGCCTCAGCGCGCCACGTGGCCGTGCTGCGAGTACCCGTTCTGCAGGACCTATATGCACGTCCTGTCAGAACGGGGAAGCTCCCACCCGGCCGTATATATACAGTGGCCGTGTGGGAGGTGGTTAATAAATCTGCAAAAATGTCAACAATTCTGTGTTTTTCTGTCAATATGGGGTGCTGTGTGTACATTAATGAGGAAAATAAATGAACTTAAATGATTTTAGCAAATGGCTGCAATATAACAAAGAGTGAAAAATTTAAGGGGGTCTGAATACTTTCCATACCCACTGTATGTTTTTTTTTTTTTTTTCATTTTTTATTCTTTGTATCAGTCTTTTGCAACAATGTAACATTGTGTTTAATTATAGCATACAAGAGTAACACTTACAAATGTTCACACTGGAATAGAAAGAGTTACAGAATATGGAAAAAGGGTTTGCATTTAGAGACACCTGTTCTCTATATAAGGGTGATTTTTGTGGGTGTTTATCAGATAATGACTAAGCGAACATAGATTTGTGAAACGCGTCTATCTCATCTTGTACCTGTGTGATCTGTGACTGGATTTGTATTTGTGCATTCATTGAAATTATGGATTAATTTTACACCATGCAGTACGTTTTCCAATAAAGCCTACACTGCTTTTCACCGCTTAATCTGGAGTGCCAACATCTCTTTTCTCATTACTTGTTGCACAGCCCAAGGTCTGGACGGAGCACCTGGTATCAGCGGTAGGTGATTAGCCCTTACCTGGGAGCTGTTGCCTGTCTGACTATTAGAGCTGTACACATGCCACGGCTGTGCAGTAAAGCTCTGCCTGTCAAACATACCCATTGAAGTCAGTGGTGTCATACCGGAAATCTTTGGCTCGCAGTTGCAGCATGACTTTTCTATACAAAACCTCTGTTAGGCTGGAAAGAAAAATGGGAGGAAAAAAGCACCCGTTCAGGAGGTGACAGGATCGTCACCAGATCGCCTAGAAGGCATCCTCGGTGTGAAAGAGACAAAGACATCATGACATAATGCATGAAATACGGTGCATTTTGCAAATGGCATGGCCCGGTTCCTCATAAAAGCTGTGGGCCATGTGAGTTTACACTGGTTTCCTGCTCTTGATTTTTTGTGAATTGATGATGGTCTATTGATAGAGAAAATTTGTTGGTTGGTGAAAAATACAGGTCAAAGATGTATTGCAGTGTATAAAACCAGTAACCCTTTGCATTTAGCTTTTACACTTTGAAGAATGTTTTTAAAATAGATAATTGAATTCTTAGGCCTCTTGCACATTGCAGTAAAAATTGCCATTTTTTTATTTATCTGAACACAGGTGCATTGTTGTCTCTGGAACAGTGCACACAGCTGCGTAAGGCCCCTTTCACACGGATGGCTGGTCTGCCGCTGCTAAAAGCATGTTTTGTTATTTTGAAATTCCAAGACTCCAGGCACAACGATCACTTGCAATTGTACATTGCGATTAGCTGCGTTTACGTGCGTTTACATGCAGCTGCGTTTAGCTACAGTGGAAAATTCTTGACATTTCTGATGTGTTTCCTGTTGATTTTCTTTGCTTCTTGCCGCTGCTATCTGCAGGTGACACAGTGCACTGCTTTTACCTGCAGTTATGTGCAGTTAGCTGCGCTACATCGTTCCTGGACGCAGTCAAGTCCATTTTTTCTAATCGCACAAAACCTTCTGTAATGAAACCGTTGCTAAATGCAGAGTGTGGATGGGGCCATAGGAAAGCATTGTCAGAGTATAGCTGCGGGAGATAACTTCATCTTTCCTCAGCTGAAAGCTGAATTCTATCTGTGTGAAAGGGGCCTAAAGATCAGTAATACAGAGATGAGTACAGAGCTGGAAAAACAAAATAGAAAGTTTTATGTTTGAGTGCAGTAATTTACGCACATATGCGTGTAGATTGCAACACTGCCAAGTAGAAGAGGATGAACAATTTTACGCATGTATAAGCATACTCACAGATGGTTTGCTAGTTTTTATATGAATATTCACGTTTATGCACATTTATGCAAGGTCTTTACAAAACATTTCAGTTAGGATCTCTCTGTCAACAAGAAAGGAAATTATTACGTCTGTGTGCAAGAGGCCTCCTGTCATGATAACCTAATGATTCTTGATCAAAACCTGACTTGGATACGGATTGTTTATAAAATGTACTTGCAATCATCATTATTGTTTTGCTGAAAAATCTATTTCTGTGAACCTTGAGAGCCTCGCAAGTCTCAGGCAGAGAAATGAAGGCCTAGATTCTAAACTTAGGAGCTCCCTTGATGGACAGGAAAGGATTTTACAGTATACAAAGGTAAATGCACATACCTATAAAATGCACATGTATATTCCAACAGTTGCAAATGCTTAGCCTCTTCCGCACGGCACAGGCTCCATTAGAATCTGCTTGCTCAGCATGGAATCTGTCCACCGATCCCTGCTGAGCAGGCTGATGGCTGGTCCATGTCCTTATGCAGAGCGGGCACAAACATAGCCCATTCTCCTCTATGGGCAGTCAGGTGTAAATGGACCATCTGTCAGTTTACACCCGACTGCCATCCGATCCGCCAGACAGATGGGTAACGTATCCCCATCCGTCTGTTTTTAGCGGACAGGATTGGATGTCGGCAGGTTTCAACAGATATGTGCCATTTCATTGAGGAGACTGGAGGGTCTGATCGGGTCTGCCTGAAAGGGCCCTTAAATGTTTGCATTAAACCTCATATGCCCCCCTCTTCCTACCCTCTCTCCTGAAGGCCTCCTCCGCATCAATATTTGGCCTTTTTTTTTTTTTTATATATACTTGCCCTTTCCAGATATATTTATGGTCACATGAAATGCATGGGCCATCTCTGGGGCTGGACACTCCTTATTGACGTAGAGAACAACAGCGACATCATGGACCATGACCTCCTGCATTCACAGGAAGTGGTTGAATGACCGTGGGTGTCATTCAACCTTGAAAGACTGAAGACACCGACAATGTGTTTAGCTAAAGCAACAGTTGTATATAAAGTATGTAATAATTAATAGAATTGCCTTTCTTTGCTTTTTTATTTATTTATTTAGCATTCGTCTGAAAAGTCTCAATGCCAATACTGATATTTCCTCTCTGGCACGGAAAGTGGTTGAGGAATGTAAACTCATCCATCCAACCAAATTACCTGAAGTAGAACAGTTACTTTATTATCTTCAGAATCGCAGAGATGGGTTAACTAGTAAAGGTAAGAAACATATTTCATGTATCCTTTTGCTTAGCATAGGTCATGTGGTCAACTAATGTGGTGCATTGTGGAAAACTGAAGTTAAAGTCTTTAACTAGTTGCAGGCTTTGGGTTTGATTATTATGCATCTTTGTGTGGACACGTGTGGAGATTAAAAAATAAATTAACACATTAAAAACAAGCTCCCTATGTGATAACAGGTTCTCTTTATGGAGACAAGAGGTTTATTAGACCTCTATTGTCTACCCTGTATTCTGCCCAAGCAGTTCAATTACGGCGGCACAGTGGTGTAGTGGTTAGCACTTTTGCCTAGCAGCAAAAGGGTCACTGGTTTGAATCCCGACCACGACACTACCTGCCTGGAGTTTGCATGTTCTCCCTGTGCCTGCCTGGGTTTCCTCCGGGTACTCTGGTTTCCTCCCACACTCCAAAGCCATGCTGGTAGGTTAATCGGATCCTGTCTAAATTGGCCCTAGTATAGGTATGAATGTGAGTTAGGGACCTTAGATTGTAAGCTCCTTGAGGGTAGGGACTGATGTGAATATATATGTAAAGTGCTGCGTAAATTGACGGCGCTATATAAGTACCTGAAATAAATAAAACAATAAAAATTACAGTGCATGTTTTTTTTTTTTTTCTTGTGTATATTTTAGAATCCTAGAGCTCCTACCAAATTTCTAGCAGCCTGGATGTATAGAACTCTTTATATAATGAACACAGGGCTTATTCCTATTTTCTAGTTTCTATAGGACTATACAATATTATTTTGTGAAAATATTTATTATGATTGCATTAACATTTAACATTGATGATACGTTCTCAACTATTGTTAATTATATTTTTAAGAAATGTTCATTTAGGCTAGGTTCACACCTGTGCGGCAGCGCAGGCCATGGTTTGCGCAGGCAAGAGAGCCCATTCATTTGACATGCAGGAAGAAGTCCCTGCGCATTTTTTGAAATTGCAGCCCGCCCCAGAACCCTGGCTCCCAGTACGGTTGCGATTTCCAGTGTGGGCAGCATGCCATTACGATTAATGACACCCACCCATGGGTTCCACGTTTCTCTGTGTGGGTTATTGGGGCTGCCGGTATTTGTGCGGGTCCCACAGCGGCACCACCCGCACAGGTGTGAACCTAGCCTGAGGGAGAACGTTTTTTTCACTTATTTTAATTGAAGATTTATCTTTATGATCTTACAATATATTCTTTGTCATGATCCTATTTTGATTTTACCATTTGTGAATTTTTGGAAATGTTTCTTCTGTAGCAGAAAAGAAGGAAAAGAAAAATGGCAAACCAAAGGATCCACCACCTTTTGAAGGAATGGAGGTAAAGTTTATACTGTAGTTGCTTTGTAGTACTTGTAGGACAATAAACTGCATTGCCTGCACATCAGCAATTCATTTTTATTAGGGCAACATAGTCACTTTAATATGGTCTTCCTGCTGGCCAGGGCTTTTTTTTTTTTTGCCCAGAGAAAAGGTGCCGGAACTAACCCTCCCTTGCCAACTTCCCACCTCCAACACCGTCGTTCCTTGGGGGGAGAGAAGTAAAGTGGCATCAAATTATCGATGCCTTGTAAGGCGTAAGGTTTTGAAATGTGTCACACACAGAGTATTGCACCCAGGAATGCATAGCACATTAGACTCAGGAGTGCGTACTGTGCAGTGTTGCGTGAATCACACACACAGAAATAAATCCGTAAAAGGGACAGTATTTGCACCCCCCCCCCCCAAAGTAACCATCTTTTGCTCACCTCTGCATACCTCTTCACCCCCCATCCACAGC
>BLSH010288217.1:114698-142449 GCA_018402905.1 Glandirana rugosa
CAGTCTGACATTTTATGCCCAACATTAGAAGCAAATTTTTAATATCCATAGACGACACTTAAAAAGCCTTTACAGGTTAGCACTACTGCTAAAAGTACTGCCCTTGATCTGACGCTCAACGTGATACCTAACTTGCATGGTGCAATCGCTGTTTACATCCGTGACGGGGGTGCTTTCATTTTTTTTTTTTAATTAATTATTTTGCTTTTTTATTTTTTACATATTTACACTGTCCTTTTAATTTTTTGTTCACCTTTATTGCTATCACAGGGAATGTAAATATCTGGTCGTAGCAATAGGCAGTGACAGGTACTCTTTTCTGATAAATCTGGGGCCTATTAGACTCTAGATCTCTCCTCTACCCTTAAAGCATCTGATCACGGGCAATAAGGGGAGAAGGGCCTTAGGAAGAGAGATGACCAAGAACCCGATGGTCACTCTGACTGAGCGCCATAGATTCTGCGTGTGGCTGGGACAAAGTTCCAGAAGCAAAACCATCACTGCAGCCCTCCTCCAATCTGGGCGTTTTGGCAGAGTGGTTAGACTGAAGCCTCTCCTCAGCAGTGCAAAACACTTGAAAACCGGCTTGGAGTTTGCAAAAAAAAGCATTTTGTGTCCTTGGAAACCTCAATCAATCTTATAGTTGTGTTATGAACACACATTTATTTTCTCCTGTGTGTGTCGTAATGTAGCATCAAAAAGAAAAAAAAGAAAAAAACTCTTTTAAACTGAAGTATAGATTTTAGGTTTGAGCTTTACCATTTAGTTTGTTTCCACTTGAATGAAATTGTTTAATCAGAAGACGGTAATCTTCTGTAAATGGATAAATAACATAAAAATCATGTATAGAAATTTATTTCAGATTTTTAAAATAAAAATATGTATTGCTCAAGATTTACTACCAAAAAATGTAGGGTAGACCACAAACACTTTAAAGCGGAGTTCCATCCATTTCTGTGTTTATTAAAAGTCAGCCGCTACAAAAAGTGTAGCGGCTGACTTTTATTAAACAGACACTCACCTGTCCCACGGTCCAGCAATGCAGCCGTCCGATACCTTGCTTCTCTCCTTCTCCTCTCCGTGTGCTGGCATTGCAAGTGTGGGCACACGGTTGTGACAGCTTGTGGCTTCACAGCCAGGTGTGCACTGTGCATGCGCGAATTGCGCTGCGCTTTCTGAATGGCCGGGCAATCTTCTGAGACCTGTGACGTGTCCCAGAAGATTGCAGGGAGGGAGGGGAGAGAGGAGAGAGAACTTCCATTCGGTACCATGAGCGGAAGTGGGAGCTGGGTACCTGTCAAAACTGTGTATGCGTTCTATCCCAAAAAAATAACATGCCAAATGTGGCATGTCAGGGAGTCAAGAGTGCTTAAAGCGGAAGTTCCACTTTTGGGTGGAACTCTGCTTTAAAGCAGTATTAAATCCAAAAGCAAACATTTATTATATTGCAGCTTACAAATTCTTAAATGTGATGGCTGTATTAGTTTCCTTTTTTAGGTTTGCTTTCTTCTATTTTCATCTGGGGATCCAGCCAGTAAGTCTGTAACAGAAAAGCCCTCTTGTAGTTTCAGGGATGAGACAGACCATTTAACACTGGCATATGTTCTTACAATGATCAGCTTTTATTTCTTTAAGTAAATCTTTTATCCCCATAGGAAAAAAAAGCTTTGAACAAGGTAGTAAAAAACGTGTTTTTCACTGATTTGAAATTAGATACATTGTTGTCTCTGGAACCATGCACGCAACATGTAAAGATCAGTAATACAGCGACGAGTAGAGAGAGCAGTAAAATAAAAATAGAAAATTTTACATTTGAGCGCAATAATTTACTTGCATACACGTGTTTACGCATCTATATGCATGTTTACGAGAGTATAAATGAGTATATTACAACACTGGCAATGAAGAATTTTACTTGTCTATACGCGTATGCACCTTTTACTCGCCTTTACTCAACAATACTCAGTACTGTTTTTACACAGTTTCTTTTATTCATGGCCTTTCTGTCAACAAGTTCCTGAATGAACGTCAGTAAATTATTATGCCCGTGTACAACTGGCCTAATTGATTATGAAGTATTAGCTGGAGGTCAGCTTCAGTTTGTTAGTGTATTTAAAACTGCTAGTACATCTAACACTCCCCTCATACTTACAATGCTGCTGCCCAAATCTGCCCACGGTTCTCATTCATCCAGAGTGGTGTCTTTATAATACAGGAGGCGTGTTACTGGCCAGATCACAAGGGGAAAACAGAAGGGGGGAGGGGGAGCCTAAAGAAGGGAAAACAAATGCAACCACCACATCTTATGATTGGTATGCTGAAATATATTACATTTTGGTTTTTATACCACTTAAAGATATAACTTGTGTATTTGAGACATTTGCAGAATGACAATAAAAAGCAACTCTGGGATTCAACGTAGATATAGGTGTAAAAAAGTTTCTTGGAGTTAAGTGGTTAACTACCACCGGTTGATGAACTCTTACATTGCGCTGCATCAGGCAAATATGGTGGTTCTATTAATCTAGTTTGCTATTTAAAAAAACAAATTTGATCCAGTTTGATATGTATCAAAACAATTTGTTTACTTCTTTAGAAACTGCCCTGGGAGCCCTAGCGAGAGTGTTAAGGGAAGACTGGAAACAGAGTGTAGAACTTGCTACTAATATCATTTACATCTTTTTCTGCTTCTCCAGGTAAATATGTTCCATTTGATTGTAAATGTTGAGTGCTACATACCATAGTAGAATACAGTAGCTACAATTTAATGGGTTAATAATATTATGTGATACCTGATCATATGTGGATTTCTGCTATTTATTGCCACTGGGTTTTTTTTCTACCATTCCACTCCTACATGTTCAGAAATACTCTTGTTGTGAAAAAGGGCCTTATTTTTCATAATCGTCCATCAGTGCGCAGAACAGTTTTATATTGGCATGTGGTTGGATGGATGGCCCAAATGGCTTGCATACAAAACTAGAGGTTTTGAAACAAAACGGGAAACATTGAAAATAATTTGTCATAGACGTAAAAAAAAAAAAAAAAAAAAAGAAATGCTGCAGATATAAAGGGTAGGCAATAAAGAACAGCCTTCCAGCCTCCCAGCACAATCATGCCAATGGATGCAGGAAGCGGTGGATAAGTTTGCGCACTATTGGGGATGCCAAAGCTCTGTCTGTCAGAACCAAATAGGATTTAGATGTGATGGGAGGGTTTGGGAAGCTGCTGCAGGTATCTGGGACTGCTAGATAGTGTCAGCCAGGGCTGGACTGGGACAAAAATTTGGCCCTGGACTTCATCCAGACCAGCCCACTTTAATTTTGCACACCCTGGAGGTTACAACCTACAGATAGTGGGCAGTATACAGTGGTGGGGAGTAGTGGACAGTATACAGTGGTGGGGAGCAGTATACAGGGGGGGTAGTGGGCAGTATACAGTGGTGGGGAGCAGTATACAGGGGGGGGTAGTGGGCAGTATACGGGGGGTAGTGGGCAGTATGTGGGACGAGCAGTATACAGGGGGAGGGGGGAACTATATAGTGGTGGGGAACAGTGAGCAGTGTATGGCAGGGTAGTGGGCAGAATACAGTAGTGGGAGCAGTATAAGGGGAGGGGGCAATATACGAGGGGGTAGTGGGCAGTATACAGGTGGGGGGGGGCATTCTGAGATTTATACAGCCCTACCGGGTGGATGACACCACCTACTTTGTTACAGTTAAATACTGTAAGGGCTTTTTCACACGTCTGTTGATTATGAAGAATGAAGCAATGTTCATTAACGCGCCTATAGCATTTATGATCTGTTCATGATGTGTTTTTGAAGCATTGAAAAAGAATGCTTCATAAAAACCCATGGAAGTATTGCTTTTCTAGTGGGAAGCCCTTAAAGGGGAAGTGATGTAGAGGAAATTATCTACTTTGAGACGCTGGGTTGTGGTGTGATAGCAGACATTTTTGGGAATTCTCTGCAATATAGATTTGTGTAATCTGATGTTTTTGACACATGGCTTGGTCCAACTCAACATTGCTGAAACAAAAAGATTTGCCATTGGCAGTAATGCTCAATGTCTCTGCTCCTACCTGGCATTGTCAGTATTGCTGGCTGGCTCGATGCCATTGCCTGCACACAGAAGCAAATGGTGTTACCACACGGCTGCTCAGTACAATCAGCCCCTCTAACCCTCTTGTTTTGAATTGTGCTGTTGCTGTATTGTCTCTCTTTATATTGTAAAGCGCTGCACAAACTGTTGCCGCTTTATAAATCCTGTATAATAATCAGGAAGTGGCTGGAACTGCTCTGTCCTTGTTCTCGATTTACCAGTGCATTTTGATAAACAGGAACTTTTACTTAACCCAGTGCCCAACTAACACTTCATAAATGCTTCGCTAACACGCCATAAATGCTGTAGGTGCTGTTAAGGTGCAGTTACAGTCCATTACCATTGACATCAATGGAGGCTGCTGACAAATGTTGACGCCCTTTGAAAGCGACATGCTGCTTAATTTTTAACACAGTGCAATGGTAGCAATCCTATGTATACTGCACTGTGTGTTGCCTATTGTAATATTCACAGCAGGCTTTGAAGGCCGGTTATGAGGCTTTCAGAATGCTGAATAAATGCAGTTTAAACATGTTATCAATGCAAATGTGAGTAAGCCCTAAAAGGAACATAGTGGTGTCATCTGTCCACCTCTAGCCTTTAAAGGATTGTGAGAAAGCATCAAAAGACTGATGATCTATCTTGCTTACTCTACCCTCTCCTCCTATCAGCATGGTACTCAGTTCTGCCCCTCTCTGTCCAAGTGCTGCCATATAGGGGATTGCAAGAGGCTGTGGCATAGTGGTTGTATACCTTACAGCAATGAGGTCCTTCATTTGAATTTCAGTCAGGACACTATCTTCATGGAGTTTGCATGTTCTCCTTGTGTTTTCCTGGCTTTCCACAGGTACTCTGGTTTCCTCTCACACTTCAAAGACATGCTGGTAGGTTATTTGGCCCTAGTATGTGTGTACTAATTGGTTATGCACATTTTGCACGCCTGACCCAAGCCTGAGCAATAGGGAAGGGTGGATTAACTGACTTGATTAAAGACCTGGCGATCTACCTTGCAATCAATTCACCTAGAAAATACTGTGGAATAGGTTCTGAAGTGTATCAGGAACTGTGCCCTGGGAGATGGCTCATAGAATCACTGAGAATCCTGTAAGACTAAATACAGAATCATAATTTATATTTACAGTATTACAGGAAATTTAAAGAGACAGTGCCATAAATTCAAGCAAACAGTAATATGTCTATATATATTTAATTAAACAACAAGGCGGGGGAGGAGGCAGCGCTCGCAAACCCATGCATGTGGGCACAAATAAATTGAGCCCCCTTTAGGTCAATCTGTGAAAATTGAAGATCTCCATGCTTATTATCTTACTGTTGCAGCGTGTTTTTGCATTTGGCAACCTTTACCCTCTATATACAGTCCAGAGTGATGAGACAGTCAATGTCCATGTCGTTTTTTTGGGTATATTTGACCCAAACTTGACTTGACTTTGGGCACAAGTCTAACGTGTAAAGGAGATATTTAGATTTAGAAATTGCCAATTTGCTGAACATAATTATTTATTACATGTTTTCTTCCAGTTTTTCTCAGTTTCATGGATTAATCACACATTACAAGATAGGAGCTCTCTGTATGAATATAATTGATCATGAGTTAAAGCGTCATGAACTCTGGCAAGAGGAATTATCCAAAAAGAAGAAAGCAGATATCCTTTCAGCAACATTCATATAATCTTAATTTCATACTTTTGTTTTTTTTTTGTTTTTTTTTGTTGTAAAGTTGTAAAGTTACTAAATGTAAAAAACATGTTTTATATATGCATTTAGGCTACCATAAATCCATTTTGTATTTTTTTTTGGTTTTTTACTAACTTGCCTACATTGAACTTCCCGCTTCTAAAGTGCAGGTCACATGTCCATGGAACTTACGGTACAGACATGCCGTGCTCTTGCACAGCATGCCTGTACAGTCAGCAGCATGACATAAGATGTAAACTGACCACTCTGTCATGGATCAGCAACCATGATTAGCATGGTCAGTTTACTGTCACAAAGAGAGGCACAGGCAGGATCAACCAGGCATTCAACATAGGAATGGGTAAATGTCATTGCTTTACCACAGACCATATTATCTTGCATTAAAGAGGCAGTACAATACTTTTATTTTTAGGTTTACAAACACTTAAAAAAAACAGGGATAACATCTCCTTTATTGGTGATAGATGTGAAAATGACCACTAATATGTTAAAATTAATGAGAACAATTTTTCCCCAGTCGTCTTCCGGGTCAGCCCTTGAGAGATTGGTTCCTCCTCCCAGAAACCGGAAACACATTGCCAAAATATCTTTAAAAGGCGGTCCCTCAGGTACCTGGTCAGTTTTAGTGTTTCCTCCAGCTAGAGGAGACATGTTGCCAATAGGACCTAAGGGCTCCATCTCCCAAGGGCTGACAACCAGGCAGGCATCCAGAAGAGCAGCGTGTGGAGGAGGGTGAGTCGGTGGACGGGGGCAGAGGCCTTACCATTACCACATGTTGTTGGTGGAGGAGGACGGGAATGGCCACGGGCAATCCTCCTAGGCGGCAGGCAGGAGGGATCCCCATTTCCGCCATCCTCTGTGCCCAGGCGTGGAGATAGGCATCGATACGCCGTTCCCTTAGCTAGTTTCGGTAGGGAGAGGCATGTACCGCGGCCAGAAGCTGGCTTGACCCGGAAGACGTGGCGCGTCATTTCTGGGGAGGGATGACGTCATTGGCGTGCGCCCGGGGACCTGGTCCAATCCCTTTAAAGGCACGGGAGGCGGGAACAGCCGGCTGGTTCAGCGTTGGTAGACGAGACTGCAGGTGGAGAGCAGACGCCACAAGACATACAGGGATGCAGGAAGAGGACGATATCCCTTCTGCCCAGTCACCCAGGAATGGAGGCACCAGCGGGACACAGGTAGTCACCAGGTGGTGACCGGTTTTGTGTCTAAGGGGACAGTAGTGGTCTAACATACTGAGACACGCTAAGGAAGGGTAGCACTTGGTGTTTGTTGCTATGGTGGTGGTGTCTTATGCTACACACACTGCCATAACCCCATATGGCCTTTTTCTTTTTGTTGTCTTTTTTGCAGGCTAAGCCGATTTAAAGACATCAAGCCCACCCCTAGAAAGTTGTGTGCAAAGTGCAATGCTAAAATGCCTTTGGAACATGGGGAACCGCTGTGTCAGATATGCATTGACAAATTGATTAAAAAGCAATCAGACTCTGTGTATGCCAGAGTGTTTGGATCCATGAGGGAAGAAATTACTTCAACATTTAAGGATTTGAAACAGTTTATTTCAGAGGCTAGGCCTCAGTCAAATCCTACAAGGGATCCTTCACCCCCGGCCTCATTCAGATCCGGTGCTTCGGGTTCACAGGAGAGGCATAAAGAAGGAGCGGGTAGCACGGGTTCTAGTGAACCAGCTACTGACAACTCAGACTCAGAGTTTGAGGAGGAGGAAGGGGCTAAGGCTGGCCCTAGATACAAATTGTCCCTGGAGGATGTAGACGAGTTGCTTGGGGCAATATATGAGACTCTTAAAATAGAGGAAGAGGAAGAATTGACTTCAAAACATGACCGGATGTATCAGGATCTTAAAAAGAAAAAATCTAAAGTCTTTCTCCTGCATCAGGTGATGTCAGACGTGGTAAAGAGCGAATGGGCAGAATCTGAGAAACCGTTTTTTTGCCTCAAGTCACAAAAAACGTTTTTCTTTTGAAGAAGATCCTCAAGCAGTTTGGAACAAAAATCCAAAACTTGACGCCCCCTTATCCATGGTCTCCAAAAAATCCTAATTGGCTTTTGAGGACATGGGGCACCTCAAAGACTGCATGGATAAGAGAGAAGACATTATTCTAAAAAGGGCCTGGGACACTAGTATAGCCAGTCTCAAATCAGCACTAGCTACTACATGTTTAGCAAGAAACATGGAGGTATGGCTTACCAGACTTCATAATCATATTAAAAATGTCACTCCAAGAGAGGATATCTTAAAAACACTGCCAGTTCTTTCCAAAGCAGTTGGATTCATAGCAGATGCGTCTGCTGAATCGGTGAAGCAGGCGGCAAGGTCAGGTGCGCTGTCAATAGCAGCCAGGAGAGCCATATGGCTAATGACTTGGACAGGGGACCCAGCTTCTAAGTCAAGGTTATGTAACCTCCCATTTGCAGGGGATCTCCTGTTTGGCTTAGGTTTGGATGATGCTTTGGAAAGGACGACAGACAGGAAAAAGACTTTTCCAGCAGAAAAGCGCAAACCGCCTCCGAAGAGGTTTTTTCGGGGGAGTACCCACAAGAAAATAAAAAGAATACCCAAAGAAGCATTGGACAGGACATAAGGGGAAGCCAAAGAGCAATCCACTCTTTGGCTCTACCAGTCAAACTCTGAAGCCTTGACGGCAGTTTGCCGGTAGGGGGAAGATTGGCTGCCTTCCTCCCACAATGGCAAAAGACAACAGCCAACAACTATGTATTGGACATTATCTCAAGGGGCTATGCACTGGAATTCTATTCTCGACCTCCAGAGAGGTTTTTACTAATGAGACTTCCAAGAGACCCAGAAAGAGCGAGGGCCTTACCGCTTCTATTGGGGGAAATGGTGGATCAATAGGTCCTCACCCCAGTTCCAGCGGAAGAAAGAGCGAGGGGTTTTTACTCTCACATATTTGTAATAAAAAAGCCCTCCGGGAAGTTTCGCCTGATAATGAACCTAAAGCCTCTGAACGAGATCACATACAAAAAATTCCGTATGGAATCCATTTTCTCAATCTGGAACATCCTCCAACAAAACGTATTCATGGCGACCATTGATCTCAAAGATGCCTACTTACATATTCCCATAAAGGAGGAATCGCAGAGATACCTGAGGTTGGCAGTAGAGATAGATGGGGAGGAACACCATTTTCAGAGCAGGGCTCTACCATTCGGCCTATCATCGTCCCCCAGGATATTTACAAGAATATTAGCAGAAGCCCTGAGACCTCTAAGATTGAGAAGAATCACGGTAATTCCATACTTGGACGACCTACTATTCCTGAATCAGTCCGAAACACAGCTAGGGAAGGATCTTTGGGAAGCACAGTAGTGGTTAGGTTCACTAGGCTGGATTCTAAACATAGAGAAATCCAATATGTGTCCCACTCAGAATATAAGGTTTCTGGGGTACCAGCTAGACTCAAGAGTACAAAGAATGTTCCTTCCGGAAGAAAAAATCCAGCGTCTGGCCGGTAGAGTAAAAAGGATCCAGAACAACTTACCAGTAGAGAGAGATAATGTCAGTGTTGGGATTAATGACATCATCAATCCCAGCAGTACAGTGGGCAAAGTACCACTTAAGACCCTTGCAGCCATTTCTCCTAAAGCAAGGACATACAGACTTGGACAAAGTAGTATGGCTTCCGAGTGCAGTAAAGAGATCGCTCTGGTGGTGGAGAAACCACTTAAAACTAGAGCAAAGACTGCAGTGGTCATTCCCACATGCACAGACAGTCACCACAGATGCAAGCAGCTGGGGGTGGGGAGCCCACCTAGCAGGGCAGATGACCCAGGGAAGATGGTCCCCGGAGGAAGCCAAGAACTCGTCCAACTGGCGGGAATTGGTGGCAGTGGCCAAAGCCATCCAGCATTTCCAGGAACAGGTCAAAGATCAGCACCTAATGATCCTATCGGACAACGCCACGGCTGTAGCATAGCTAAACAAACAGGGAGGAACAAGAAGCCCCTCCTTAATGTATATGTCTCAAACCAAATCCTACAAATGGGCAGAGGTAAACTTGCGCTCAGTGACAGCGGTTCATCTAAACGGCGAAGACAACAAGGTGGCAGACTTCCTAAGTTGCCAGGAGGTATTACAGGGGGAATGGGAACTCAACCAAGAGGTATTCAAACAAGAGGTGACAAACTGGAAGAAACCAGAAATTGATCTGTTCGCATCCAGGAGAAATTCCAAGATGCGTCTTTTTTACTCGCTAAATCCACAAGACAAACCTTTGGGGATAGACACACTCCAAAATCCATGGAGCTTCAGGACCTGCTATGCCTCCTGGTACACCTGATTCCCTGGGTAATAAAAAAGTTTCTTCAGGAACAGACGGAATTAATTCTAATTGCCCCATACTGGCCCAAGAGGACTTGGTTCTCTATGCTTCTGCAACTGTCAGTGAAGGAACCATGGCTGCTCCCCTGCCGGGACGATCTGATGAGTCAGGGACCTCTAACCAAGCTCAAACAAGAGAATTTTCGATGGGCCGCCTGGTTTCTGAAGAAGACTTCTTAAGATCTAGAGGACTATCGGAAAGGGTTATTACAACCCTACTAAACGCCAGGAAACCTAATACCAGGGCCATATATAGAAACGTTTGGAAAAAATTTAACACCTGGTGCTCTGAGAATGGTAGGAGGAAAATGGAAACTCCTACAGTCCTAGAGTTTCTGCAACAGGGAACAGACAAATGTCTGGCACTAAGTACTCTAAAGGTACAAATATTGGCACTTTCAGTTTACCTTGAGCGGTCATTACAAGAGGACCCACTGATCTCGCGCTTCTGCAGAGCTTTAGCTAAACATAAGCCGGCAGAAAGGAAAAAATGCCCCACGTGGAATTTGTCAACAGTGCTTAACATGTTCCCGACCGCGCGCCGTGTTTTCACGGCGGCAGTCGGGATGCTGAGCGTGAATCGCCGTAAAAAGACGGCGATCTGCAATCAGCCACTAGGGGGCGCGCGCACCCGCCGCACTCCTGAGGAGTGTGCTCGTGGCTCGGGCGGACCCGATGTCCACCGGCGAGACGCGATGGGCTGCCACAGGGAAAGAACGGGGAACCGCCGATGTAAACACGGCGGTTCTCCGCTCTGTTCGTAGGGGCATGAGAGATCTACTGATCCCTGTCACTGGGATCAGTTAGATCTCTCATGCCCATGTTAGTCCAACCCCCCCACAGTAAGAACACACCCAGGGAACACAGTTAACCCCTAGCTCTCCCCCTGCAGGTTAACCCCTTCACTGCCAATGACATTTATACAGTAATCAGTGGACATTCAAATTTCTGATCGCTGAATAAATGTCATTGGTCCCAAAAAAGTGTCAAAAATATCCGACATGTCTGCTGAAATATCGCATTACCACTAAAAATCGCAGATCACCGCCATTACTAGTAAAAAAAAATAAATAAATAAAAACCCCAGAAATGAATTCTCACCATCCGTAAACGCGGCCACTTTTGCGCAAAGCAATCAGTAAACGCAGATTGCGATTTTTTTTTTTTATCACAAATATGAGGAATTATATAAATCAACCAAAAACGGTGAAAAAAAATGTTTTTTTATATTTTTTTTTTGATTTGAATTTTAGCAAAAAGTAAGAAATTTGGGTTTTTTTGCAAAATGGTCGCTCTTCTTTTGTTTATAGCGGCGATCAGAAATGAAGCAGAGGCGATCAAATACCACCAAAAGAAAGCTCTATTTGTGGGGGAAAAAAGGACGCAAATTTTGTTTGGGTACAACGTCGCATGACCGCGCAATTGTCAGTTAAAGTGACGCAGCGCCGAATCGCAAAAAGTGCTCTGGTCCTAAAGTTGGAAAACTTTCCGGTTGGTAAGTGGTTAAAGGAATAACTAAGAGTCCCTTTGAACCCTTACAGGAAGCCTCAATATGTACACTAACACAGAAAACAGTCTTTCTAGTGGCCATCACAACAGCCAGGAGGATAGGAGAACTACAAGCCCTATCAGTGAGAGAACCGTTTCTAAAAATCTATGAGGATAGAATTGTCCTACAAACCGATCTAGGGTTTATGCCAAAGTATCATCGACCTTCCACAAACCTCAGGACATAATTTTGCCATCTTTTTGTACCACACCAAAAAATAGTAAGTAACAAGAGCTAGCACTTCTAGATGTCAGAAGGTGCGTTCTACAGTATCTGGAGATCACCAATGACTTCAGATCCTCGGATGCTTTGTTTGTCCTATATGCCGGAAAACAGAAAGGGAAAACAAGCATCCAAAAACACTTTAGCAAGATGGATAAAGGCCGCCATAGTAGAATGTTATAAGATTATGCAGATGATACCACTTAGAGACTTAAAGGCTCATTCTATGAGGGCATCAGCAACTACTTGGGCAGAAAGAGCAGGAGCTACTCCTGAGCAAATCTGCAGAGCGGCAATGTGGGCGAGGTTTTCTACCTTCGTCCAACATTATAGGCTGGATCTAATATCCAACCAGGAACAAGCCTTTGGGAGGAAAGTTCTCCAGGCTGCGGTCCCACCCTAGTCTGGTGAGTACTTGTTTATCCTTTCAAGGGCTGACCTGGAAGATGACTGGGGAAAAAGCATAGTTCGATTCTTACCGGTAACTCTGTTTCCAGTAGTCTTCCGGGGCAGCACGTTCCCACCCTAATGTCTAACCTTGGGGGTTGTGGTGTGTGTTGTTATTTATGTCTTTCAGATTTCCGGCCTTCGGTTTTCGGGGACAACTGACCAGGGACCTGAGGGACCATCTTTAAAAGATATTTTGGCAATGTGTTTCCTGTTTCTGGGAGGAGGAACCCATCTCTCAAGGGCTGCCCCAGAAGACTACTGGAAACAGCTACCGGTAAGAATCTAACTCTGCTTTTTTCATCTGTATATCCTAAGAAGGAAGCTGCACTATGATTATTGTAATATTATTTCAAATTTATTGAGAATATTTATGAGCTCGTAAAATTTTGCAGCTTATTTGTTATTTGAGTTTATTTGTGTTAATGTGTGTACACTATTTCTATAAGACTATAGTCTTATTTCATGGGATGTGGACACTGCTCCATGTTTGTTTAGAAATGGTTCACACCTACAATTACGTTTAATGTGTGTACACGTTTGTTATGTGACAGGGAGTGCAGGAAAATCTTCCAATGGGACAAAGCTGGAAAAAAAAAAAACTGGCTAAGATTATAACCTTACCTTAACGTTGTCCCAAATGAAACAAAGAAAGTTTTGCCTTTTAGTTGTATTTTTTGTTTTGTACTAGGTATCCATAGCAAAGGCTTAGTGTGGTCATGTGGCAGTGCTGGCCAGTGAGTCTTTTTCTGTCTCCTGGTAAGAATGGACTCTAATCAGTCTGACCCTTTTCATAACATCTATATACAGTATCTCACAAAAGTGAGTACACCCCTCACATTTTTGTAAATATTTTATTATATCTTTTCATGTGACAACACTGAAGAAATTACACTTTGCTACAATGTAAAATAGTGAGTGTACAGCTTGCATAACAGTGTAAATTTGCTGTCCCTTCAAAATAACTTGACACACAGCTATTAATGTCTAAACCGCTGGCAACAAAAGTGAGTAAGTGAAAATGTCCAAATTGAGCCAAAAGTGTCAATATTTTGTGTAGCCACCATTATTTTCCAGCACTGTCTTAACGCTCTTGGGCATTGGGTTCACCAGAGCTTCACAGGTTGCCACTGGAGTCCTCTTCCACTTCTCCATGACGACATCACGGAGCTGGTGGATGTTAGAGACCTTTCACTGCTCCACCTTCCATTTGAGAATGCCCTACAGCTGCTCAATAGGGTTTAAGTCTGGAGACATGCTTGGCCAGTCCATCACCTTTACTCTTTAGCTTCTTTAGCAAGACAGTGGCCATATTGGAGGTGTTTTTGGGGTCGTTACCATGTTGGAATACTGCCCTGCAGCCCAGTCTCAGAAGGGAGGGGATCATGCTGTGCTTCAGTCACGGTGCATGTTGACATTCATGGTTCCCTCAATGAACTGTAGTTCCCCAGTGCCGGCAGTACTCCTGCATCCCCAGACCATGACACTCCCACCACCGTGCTTAACTGTAGATGACAGCCAAAAACTAGTTATTTCCTGCGCTCTAGGAGAGAATCTTCTCTGCAGTGGTGAGGGAGGGGATGTCTGATAATGTCAGAACCAGATAATGTGCCGCCGTGCTGCCACCTGATGGACTGGGGTGGTCCCGGAAACTGAAGAAACAAAAGGCACACAAGGGCACACTGGCCTAGCGCATTATCCTTGATAAAATGTATTTAATAGAAATCATAAAAACTCCCAAACAAAAATCGTAAACAAGCATTTCCAGTATTGCAGTGGGTAAAGTCCAATCCACCGTCTCCTACTGGTGTCCTAGATGGGCTGGCTAACGTATTTCTTGACTGTAGATGAGACACACTTGTCTTTGTACTCCTCACCTGGTTGCCGCCACACATGCTCGACACCATCTAAACCAAATAAGATTATCTTGCTGTCATCAGACCACAGGACATGGTTCCAGTAATCCATGTCCTTAGTCTGCTTGTATTCGGCAAACTGTTTTCAGGCTTTCTTGTGCATCATCATTAGAAAAAGCTTCCTCCTGGAACGACAGCCATACAGACCAGTTTGATGCAATGTGCAGCGTATGGTCTGACCACTGACAGGCTGACCCCGCACCCCTTTAAACTCTGCAGCAATACTGGCAGCACTCATTTGTCTTTCTCTTTCTTTCATTGACGGACGCAGCAGCTCATCTTGACTATTGGGTTATACTGCCACCTTCAGGAGTGGACTTATCAGAACAGCAATTTATCAAAAACAGACACAGCCCCTCCCAGGGGGCAGTCCTCGCTGGTAGTAACCCTCCACGCTGCAACAGCCAGCTCAGTTTTTTCTGCCTAGTGCAAGGAGTAAGGATCTGACTCCCTGCTGACACCTGTGGTGCCTCTGCTTTCGGTTCCACTTCTGCTTTGTTTTCGCGATGAAGACTGCAATCAATTGCTGGGCTGGGTGACAGGCTGGATAATATAGATCCTGGTAGTCTCCCCAACCCGGCCAGTGAGCACGCGCAGACCTTAGCTCCGCGCTGGGTCGGCCACAACAGGCCCCTAACCAGACGGGGTGGCCCGCTGGTTAAACACCCCGCAGGAGCACATATGACCGGGCGATTGGGTCCAAGCCACAGTGCTACCATGGCCGACAGCTCCCCCCGGAATGGACGGGGAGGCAGATCTGTCTCGGGTGGAATACCCGCTACCTCCCGACTGGACAGGTGAGTACGCCCCCCACTCCTGCTGGGGTTTGGGGTTAACCTCCTGACCTGCGCAGCGCTTGGGGTGGGAGCTGCCTGGTCGGCCTGGTACCTAGGCCTCTGTATAGGTGGTGTGCTACCAGTGTGGGTGACGCTATGGCATCTGATGCGGGTGCCTCCCCTTACCAGGCCTCTCTGTGGTTGCGGCCAGCTCCTCAGGGACTGCGGTCCCCCTTGGCGCTCTGTCGGCGGTCCTGGAGTCCTTTGTCTCATGGGTAGAGATGGTATGTGGGCGTAGGGCGGTTAAGGAGCGGCCCTTACCCCCCCTCCTCCAAAGAGGACTCTGACCCTGAAGGGGGCTCCACCATGACGGGGACCCCCCTCGAGCTGTTGGATGGCGAAGCTCCGGGTTCCTCTGATAGTGAGGACGCGAGAACGCGATACTCTGAAGCTGGAAGAGGCAGCTGGAGCATCGCAGGAGGTGACCGTTCCCTTCGGGTCACATAAACCGGCCTGTGCAGCTAAGGTTTCCCTTATTTGCCTTACTTTGATAAGTTTGTCTACAGAGAATGCGAACGGCCTCAAAGTTCCTTCCCCATACCGAGATGGTTCTCTGTGCACTATCCTTTTGAGGACAGCCTGGTAAAGAAATGGGCGTCACCTCCCAGTGGTTGACCCCCCAGTGTCTCGCTTGAAGAAGGCGACCATGATTCCGGTGGAAGGCACACCGTCTTTCAAGGACCCGGCTGATAGGAAAGCCGAGGCTATTGCCAGATCCATGTTTGTTCTGGCAAGGTCAGCTATGCGGCCTGTGTTGGCCTCTGCTCTGGTGTCGCAAACGCTCACGGAATGGGCAAAGCTTTTGCACCACAAATTGAGCAATGCAAAGGTTCCTCCCGCCTGTGTGGAGCTCACTGACCAGCTCGCCCAAGGGCTTAAGTATCTGTGTGATGCAGCCCTGGATACGGCCCCCCTGTTATCCAAATTGTCCACGTCCTCTGTGGTTGTCAGGCGGTTGCTGTGGCTGAAATGTTTTCAGCGGACCAAACATCTAAGAAGGCCTTGGCGGACTTGCCTTTTCAGGGTGGGCGGCTCTTTGGAGCCTCCCTGGATGAGATTCTAAAGGATCTCACTGGTGGGAAAAGCACTATTCTTCCAGAGCCTAAGAGGAGTAAGGAGTCCCATCGTAGGCCAGGCCCCTCCTTTTCTCCCCAGAAGAGGCTTTTTCGTACGTACCGCTCGTCGAGCAAGGGCTCCCAGCCCGCCAAGGCTCCCGCAAGTGGACAGAAGCGTCCCTGGCAGCGCAAGCGTGACAAGCCCTCCTCAGCATGAAGGGTTGCCCCCACCCATCGTTCGGGTGGGGGGATGTCTCCGTGGATTTGCGGACCAGTGTACTTCCCACATTTCAGACCGCTGGGAGCGCAAGCTGATTTTGTCAGGGTACAAAATAGGATTTCATTCTCACCCTCCGGACAGGTTCTTTGCCTGAAATATGTGGCTCCCCCTGGACAGGCCGCAGGCCCTGCTGGGGGCATTACAGGACTTGCTTAGACGGGGCTGTGGTTCCCGTCCCGGTCTCAGAGCGTTTTCAGGGGTGTTATTCCAACCTGTTTTTGGTTTTGAAAAAGGATGGGTCCAGCCAATACTGGACCTCAAAGCCCTCAACTGTATGGTACGCATACGAAAGTTTAGGATGGAGTCCGTCCGCTCTGTGGTGGCGGCGCTTCACCAGGGCAATTTCCTGGCCTCCCTCGACATCAAAGATGCGTACTTGCATATTCCCATATGCGCTCAGCACCAGCGCTTCCTGCATTTTGGGGTCGGGGAGCATCACTACCAATTTTTGGCTCTCCCGTTTGGCCTGGCCTCTGCGCCTCGGGTCGTCACCAAGCTATTGGCCCCGGTTCTGGCACTGTTGAGACAGAGGGGCATCATGATGGTGGTGGCGTACCTGGATGACCTTCTCTTGCTAGCGGAGTGGGCTCCAGCCCTGAGGGACAATGTGACAATCACCAAGCGCACTCTGCAGGAGTTTGGTTGGGTGATAAATTTTCCCAAAATCGGTGCTGACCCTGTTCACCGATTGGAATATCTTGGTCTGATTCTAGATTCAGCCCAGGCAAAGGTCTTCCTTCCACCGACCAAGCTGCAGACGCTTCAGTCAGCAGTTCGTTCCTTGCTGTCCCAGAAATGGTCATCCCTACGCTTTTGCATGTGGGTCCTGTGTCTCATGGCATCCACCTTCGAGGCGGTTTCGTACACCCAGTGTCACACCCATGCTCTGCAGCGGGAGATCCTTTTGAAGTGAGACAAGTCCCCATCGTCCCTGGATCGGTTGATCAGGGTGGACCGCCAGACCAGGTCCTCACTGCTCTGGTGGTTAAGGTCCCCAGCTCTTCGGCTGGGGAAGCCTTCCTTCCACGTCATTGGACGATGGTTACGACAGATGCCAGCCTGACCGACTGGGGGGGGTGAGTCCTGGGGTTGTTGTCGGCCCAGGGCCGCTGGTCCCTGGTGGAGTCCCGTCTCCCGATCAATGTCCTGGAACTTTGTGCCATCAGGTGCTGCCTCTCCCAGTGGACAAGGAGGCTGCACGGATGCCCTGTCAGGATCCAATCGGACAATGCCACGGCAGTGGCATATGTGAATCACCAGGGCGGAACAAAAAGCTCCGGTCACTTTCTGAGGTGGGCCAAACTCCAAGTGCCGGCTATCTCCGCCGTTCACATTCCGGGCATAGAAAACTGGCAGGTGGACTACCTCAGTCGACGGGTGCTGGATCAAGGCGAGTGGTCCTTGCGCCCAGACATGTTCCATCAGATTTGTCTGCAATGGGGCACGCCAGACGTGAATCTGATAGCGTCTCATCTCAATCGGAAGGTGCAGACCTTCGTGAGCAGGACAAGGGATCCCTTGGCGGACTTGGCAAATGCTCTGGTGGCACCATGGGGTCGGTATCGGCTCATCTGCCTTTCCCCCCTCAAGTTGCCGCGTCTGTTGCGCAGAATAGAGGCAGAGGGAATCCCGGCCAGCTCCAGACTGGCCAAGGCGCCCTTGGTACGCCGACGTGGTACGGATGGTGGTGGACGTCCCCTGGCGACTCCCGCTTCGCAAGGATCTACTGTCGCAGGGGCCCATCTTACATCCTGCTTTACCCTCTCTGGCTTTAACGGCTTGTCTATTGAATGCCGGGTGTTGAAGGATCGGGGTGTCTCGGACTCGATGAGCACCACCATGCTTAAAGGCCACTTCCCAGAAGATATACCACCGCACCTGGAAGGCTTACATCTCCTGGTGCGAGAATGGGGGCTGGAATTCTCGCTCCTTTTCTGTATCGAGGGTTCTGGTTTTTCTGCAGAGGGGTCTCGGCCAGATGCTGGCGTTGAGCACGATCAAGGGTCAGATTTCTGCTCTGGCATTCTTGTTTTAGCATCCATTGGCAATGCATTCTTTGATCCGTACCTTTGTGCAGGGGGTTCGACATGTGGCCCTCCCAAGTATGGTCGCCCCTGGCACCATGGGACCTTAATCTGGTCCTCTCGGTGCTTCAGAAGCCGCCGTTTGACAATATCAGGGAGATCTTGCTGCAGTTGCTTTCGCAAAAAGTGCCTTTCCTGGTGGCTATCACATCTGCTCAGCGGGTGTCGGAGTTGGCGGCTCTGTCCTGTAGGTCTCCATATCTGGTCCTACACAAGGATAAAGTGGTTTTGCGCCTGTCACCTTCTTTCCTTATGAAGGTGTTATTGTCTTTTCATATTAATGAGGACATTGTCCTTTCTTTCCTTATGCCCGCACCAATCTCATCCTAAGGAGATTGCTCTGCACTCGCTGGATGTTGTTCGGGCTCTGCGGGTGTACCTGGCGACCACGGCCTCCTTTCGGAGGTCGGATGCGCTGTTTGTTGTGGTGGATGGTGCACGCAAGGGCCTGGCGGCCTTGTCGGCCACTATTTAACATTGGATTAGACAAACTGTGACACGAACGTATGGCGTTAGGGGTCTAGAGCCTCCTTTTCTGGTCACGGCTCACTCTACCAGGGCGCTTAGCACTTCCTGGGCTTTCCGACATCAGGCGTCTGTGTCTCAGGTGTGCAAGGCGGCTACTGGGTCTTCCGTGCACACCTTTTCAAAGTTTTACGAAGTTGATGTTTTGGCATCTTCGGATGCTGCCTTTTGCCGCAAAGTTTTGCAAGCGACCGCGTGAGGTGTATTTCTGGTTCCTCACAGAGGGTTCTGTTGGGTGAAGGTTTATTGTTTCGTTTACCCACCCTTCATTTTGACACTGCTTTGAGACGTCCCAATAGTCAAGATGAGCTGCTGCGTCCGTCAATAAACGAAAGAGAAAACGGGATTTTTTTTATACTTACCGTAAAATTCCTTTCTCTGAATTCATTGATGGACGCAGCACCCACTCCCCCTTTTTTAAGTTTGTACTGCTTGTTACGAACTGAGCTGGCTGTTGCAGGGTGGAGGGTTACTACCAGCGAGGACTGTCCCCTGGGAGGGGCTGTGTCTGTTTTTGATAAATTGCTGTTCTGCCTAGTCCACTCCTGAAGGGGGCAGTATAACCCAATAGTCAAGATAAGCTGCTGCGTCCGTCAATGAAGGAAAGAAAAAGGGATTTTACGGTAAGTAGAAAGAATCCCGTTATTTTCCAAAGACAACCTCTGGATATGACGCTGAGCATGTGCACTCAACTTCTTTGGTCGACTATGGCGAGTTTTGTTCTGAGTGGAACCTGTCCTGTTAAACCGCTGTATGGTCTTGGCCACCATTCTGCAGCTCAGTTTCAGGGTCTTGACAGTCTTCCTATAGCCTAGGCCATTTTCATGTAGAGCAACAATTATTTTTTTCAGATCCTCAGAGAGTTCTTTGCCATGAGGTGCTATGTTGAACTTCCAGTGACCAGTATGAGAGAGTGAGAGCGTTAACACCAAATGTAACACACCCGCTCCCCATTCACACCTGAGACCTTGTAACACTAACGAGTCACATGACACCGGGGAGGAAAAATGGTTAATTGGGTCCAATTTGGACATTTTTACTTAGGGGTGTACTCACTTTTGTTGCCAGTGGTTTAGACATTAATAGCTGTGTGTTGAGTTATTTTGAGGGAACAGCAAATTTACACTGTTATACAAGCTGTACACTCACTACTACATTGTAGCAAAGTGTCATTTCTTCAGTGTTGTCATGAAATGATATAGTAAAATATTTATAAAAATGTCAGATACTGTACATAGTCTTGACTATTCGAATAGTGGTTGAGGGTTCTTATCTCTCTGACCTAAACATGTTTTAGCATCCAGGGGTTGCACACCTATGCGTATGCTCCAGTTACAGCCATAGACTATAGAAGTCCATGGATCTGTATGTATACATATTAAAATTATAGGAAGGCTGAGGTGGAGAGGGGTGTTTAGGATGCTTAGCCACTTGCCCACCGCAGTCTGACGGCGACAGAGTGGTTCGCAAACCGCCATCATATGACGGGGGCTGTAATAACTAGTGCTGTGACCTCACCGCCGGAGGCGCGCTCATTCGCTCACTGTGTCCAGGGGGGCCAGGGAGTGGGTAGGGCAGACTCGATCGCTGCCGGGTACCCGCGATGGCCCCCCCGCAGTGAGAGAACGGAGGTCCGTGTAAGTAAACACGGATCTCCATTCTCAGAGGGGGAAGGGCAGTGATCACAGGCCAGCCCACACACAGTTAGAACACGCCCAGGGAACACAGTTAACCCTTACAGCGCCCCCTCCATGTTAACCCCTTCACTGCCAATTGCATTTACACAGTAATCAGTTAATTTTTATATAAGGCTATTAAGGTGGATATGGCGCTGCTCTATTATTCAGTGGTGTATTGTAAACAGATATGTAATATTGCATATAATTTCCAGCATGCTGGTTAAGTATGTAATATAATGTGCAGTTGAATAAAAAAGTGAAAATAAATAAAATTGAAAAATAAAAATGCATGATCACCCTATAGTATCCTGGGATAAATACTCATGTGTTTAGAAATAAAGTGAAATAATTCTAATAAATATATTATGACAAATCATGTGATGACAACTCAAAAAAAGATTTAAAGAGCTGCAATAAAGACCATGAACATAAGTATATACTTAATCCTTATTTGAAGTATATAAATTATGTGCAAACAAACAATTTATGTGCAAACCTATATCATCCCAGAAAATTCATAGTTCAAGATGTGTAAAGTGCAAAGTGTCAAAAAAAAAGGTGCAACATATCATAAAAAGTGCTGTGGAAAACATGCTATAAGATGGTCCCAAAGAGCTATATTCAATTTTTGAGGAAGTATCTTCCTTCTCCATAAATATTGGCAATCTCTCTATGGGTGAAATTTCACTGTGACATGCTTTATCACTCCACACTGTGCATCCGGTGTCCCCTCCTTCCACTACAAGTGTGTGGCCACTCACCGGAGAGCGTTCCCCACTGAAGGGGTACACGCTTAGTAGGATCACAAACAAGGCCTGCTGTATTCCACTGTTTTAAAAAACACTCCCACTGGCTGGGTGTACAGGTACCGCCTTCTAAACTTCTCCCCTCTGTTGTATTTTGACCATGCAAAGAGAGACAAAATCTTGCGCAATATTGCTTTTTCAATTTTAATAAGCAAAAGTAGTAAAACTTACATGTCTTGTATGAAAAAACAGGCAGCTACAACAACCTAGGATATCCGCCGTGTCCCCTGCGTTCCACGGCCCGAAACCGGAAGTGACGTATGATGTATAAGCCCCGTCCTACGCGTTTCATCATAGGACGTCTACTGGAGCGCTCCAGTAGACGTCCTATGACGAAACGCATTGGATTGGCTTATACGTCATACGTCACTTCCGGTTTCGGGCCGTGGAACGCAGGGGACACGGCGGATATCCTAGGTTGTTGTAGCTGCCTGTTTTTTCATACAAGACATGTGAGTTTTACTACTTTTTGCTATTGAAATTGAAAAAGCAATGCAGCCAGTGGGGAGTGTTTGGAATGTGGAATACAGCAGGCCTTGTTTGTGATCCTACTAAGCGTGCACCCCTTCAGTGGGGAACGCTCTCTGGTGAGTGGCCACACACTTGTAGTGGAAGGAGGGGACACCGGATGCACAGTGTGGAGTGATAAAGCATGTCACAGTGAAATTTCACCCATAGAGAGATTGCCAATATTTATGGAGCAGGAAGATACTTCCTCAAAAATTGAATATAGCTCTTTGGGACCATCTTATAGCATGTTTTCCACAGCACTTTTTATGATATGTTGCACCTTATGAATTTTTGACACTTTGCACTTTACACATCTTGAACTATGAATTTTCTGGGATGATATAGGTTTGCACATAAATTGTTTGTTTGCACATAATTTATATACTTCAAATAAGGATTAAGTATATACTTATGTTCATGGTCTTTATTGCAGCTCTTTAAATCTTTTTTTGAGTTGTCATCACGTGATTTGTCATAATATATTTATTAGAATTATTTCACTTTATTTCTAAACACATGAGTATTTATCCCAGGATACTATAGGGTGATCACGCATTTTTATTTTTCAATTTTATTTATTTTCACTTTTTTATTCAACTGCACATTGTATTACATACTTAACCAGCACGCTGGAAATTATATGCAATATTACATATCTGTTTACAATACACCACTGAATAATAGAGCAGCGCCATATCCACCTTAATATCCTTATATTATCTAATTACATGATTGTGCAGTTCGGTGGTGGCACCAGCTCTTAGAGTAATATCTTATTATCGGTTTGCACAGAACACATACATTAAATCTTGGTAGTTAATTTTTATAGCACTGATCGCTGTATAAATGCCAATGGTCCCAAAAAAGTGTCAAAATGGTCCGACATGTCCGCTGCGATATCGCAGTACCGCTAAAAATCGCAGATTGCCGCCATTACTAGTAAAAAATAAAAAAAAAATAAAAACCCCAGAAATTAATTCTCATCATCCGCAAACGTGGCAAATTTTGCGCAAACCAATCAATAATCGGCAATTGCGATATTTTTTTTTTATTTTACCGAAAATATGAGGAAGAATATAAATCGGCCAAGACCGATGGAAAAAAATGTTTTTTTATATATTTTTTTTTTTGGATTTGTATTTTAGCAAAAAGTAAGAAATTTGTGTTTTTTTGCAAAATTGTTGCTCTTCTTTTGTTGCTCTTCTTTTGTTTATAGCGGCGATCAGAAATGACGCAGAGGTGATCAAATACCACCAAAAGAAAGCTCTATTTGTGGGAAAAAAAGGACGCAAATTTCGTTTGGGTACGATGTCGCACGGACGCGCAATTGTCAGTTAAAGCGATGCAGTGTCGAATCACAAAAAGTGCTCTGGTCCTAAAGTGGGAAATCCTTTAATTTAAGGTTAAGAAATGACATTTTCTTCATTGTTAAATCGTATCATGCTGCTTATGGCATTATTTGTTAAATCCTTTGCTTACATTTTTTCATGAAATCCCCCCCTGCTTTGTTTTCAAAATGTTTGCAATCCATGGCTGATCTTAATGCCCTCTGTTTAGTACACTGTTTTTACTGTTTTCCTTAACGAATATGAATACTGGATGATGATCCAGATACTCCATCCTTAAAAAAAGAATATGAGAAAGCATACAAAAAATATCAAGGACTTCTCGTTAAACAGGAGCAACTTTTACGGGGTAGGTATATCTGATTATATTGCATTTTATTAACTGTATGTGTAATCATGAAGGGATCAGGAACAGAAAAGATGCAGGGTTTTCCTAAAGAGAACCTTTTTTTTATTTTAAAGGGTAAAATAAAGAGTTTCCAACACCCTCCTCACTCTTGCAGCCCCTACTGCACTTATCTGCTGTGCTGATAAACTTCTATCCAGTGTACCAATCTGTACACTTTTAAGCTCTATACATGGCCCCGTAGGCAGCATGATGCTGGCAATAGCTACCAATCATTGGTCAGTGTATTCATTTGGCAGTGCTGACCAGTGAGTCTTTTATTCTGTCTCAAGGTAAGAGGAGACTCTAATCAGTCTGCGCTGTTATGTGACCATGCCGACCAATGACCTCTAGATATTGGCAACATTATGCTGCTAGACAGCTAACGTGGTTGTGTATGGCATTTAAAAGTGTACAGAGAAGTGGGTAGTGTGTTGGGAATTCTTCTTTTATTTATTTTTTTTTTTTTTGTGCAACCTGCTTTAAATGTACCAACAGCTATGTAGTGCAAGAGTTTACAGGATTAAATATGCATTTAATTTTTTTTTTAACCATTCAGCACTAGCCTGTACTACCCCTTACAGTATTGGGACGCCTGCTTTTACACGCACATGAACTTTAATGGCATCCCACTCTTAGTCAGTAGGGTTCAATATTAGTTGGCCCACCCTTTGCAGCTATAACAGCTTCATCCATGTCTTTATGGACCTTGCTTTGTGTGCTGGTCCAAATCATTTGGTGGAGGGGGGATTATGGTGTGGGTTGTTTTTTCAGGGCTTGGGCTTAGCTCCTTAATTCCCGTGAAGGGAAATCCTAAGGTGTCAGCATACCAAGACATTTTGGACAGCTTCATGCTCCCGACTTCGTGGGAATAGTTTGAGGAGGACCCCTTCCTGTTCCAAAATGACTGCGCACCAGTGCACAAAGCAAGCTCAATAAAAACACAGATGAGCAAGTTTGGGGTGGAGGAACTTGAGTGGCCTGCACAGAGTCCTCACCTAAACCCAGTGGAACACCTTTAGGATGAATTAGAGCGGAGACTGCGAGCCAGGCCTTCTTATCCACCATCAGTACCTGACCTCACAAATGTTCTTCTGGAAGAATGGTCAAACATTTCCATAGAAATAAAAACAAAGCGCGCCAGACCTAAGCTCAGTAAATCAGACCACAATTTATTTAACAAGATGATAAAGGTGGGTACTCACAAGGTGAAAAAACAATGGGGGCATAGAATCAGCTGGAGCCCGAAGGCTGTGTCACATTGCCACTGTGAACCTGCGCTGGAATGCAGCTGTGTGGAGAGTGGCAGGTCGGCTGGCCAAGGCCGTCTGTGTACTCTGTAGCTCGTCTTGGAACGCACCATAGTTACATAGTTAGTCAGGTTGAAAAAAGACACAAGTCCATCCAGTTCAACCAAAGCTGGAAGGTGGAGGACCGGAACTTCGGCGTACCGGAATTGAGGTCTGTGAACGTTGAGCCAATAGGGTGACGCGTTTCAATACATCACATATTTTCTTCTGATTATAAACCTAGACATACAGACTAAAATACAAAAAGTGCAATGCTAAAATGGAAAATATGCATAAATAATAAGTTCAATAAAACACATGTGGCATATCCATCCGTGACATATGAGCAGGTTCACCATGCAATTGTGCAGACAGTGTGGGACAACCCATCCACCACAGAGAGTGACAGCCTCTCACCTCCCTGTTCCGACCTGTACGGATCACTCAGCAACATCAACCTCCTTTGAATGCACAGATGAAACTCCAACATGTGATTCTAGAAGCTCACTAATCGAAAACCTGAATGGATCTCTCAGCAACATAAGCCTCCACAATAAACATGGATGAGACTCCAATCAATGATTCCAGAGGCTCCCACGATTATATGAATAAATATACAAAAGGATCTACATGCTCTCTGTATGAACCGTTTAATAAAAGAAATAAAAACAGAATACACTCACATAAAAAGCACTTGCAGCCAAGTGCAGGCGATCAAAAGCATGGAAATCATACACTGTGGTGTGTAGAGAGAGCTGCGGGTGACGACACGCGTGACTCCTCCCTCTGGTACGCGTTGCATCCTGGCCAGTGGGCGTGGACTTCTTCAGCTGGAGATGCATCATTGGGGCCAGACCCGCATTAACATAGTAAGATATTAGCAACCGTTGCTAAAACAGAACTGAATGCAGGCTTAAAACACAGCAAATGCCATCAAAGGGAGACTAATAAAAAAGCCTCTTAACAGAGCATATTTAAAAACCTAGGGGAGCTTGATAGCCTCACCAATATATAAGACTTATTAACCACCGCATGTGTATATATACAGTCGCCGGGTGGGAGCTTCCCCGTTCTGACAGGACGTGTATTTACTTCCTGCACAACGGGTGCTCACAGCGCGGCCACGCGGCGCACTGCGGCTCGATCCTGTGATCATTATGATCACAGGATCCAGCCGAGCAGAGATCGGGATATGGGCGCCATGATTGGCCCTCCCGATCATGTGACGGCTGTGTCCAATCACAGCCGTCACATTGTAAACAGAGATGAACGTCTCTGTGACAGTTATCCCCCCGCCGAGCGCAGTGGGAGCTCAGTGCGAGGGGGGGGGGGGGAGCTGCAGCTATGTGACAGCACTCTGCATGATGATGATTTCATGCAGAGAGCTCTCACAGATCGCCCCCCACACAGTGCACCCAGCACCACTGATACCCCTGTCCCCATACACATCAGAGTCCCCAAAACATCTGTCTGTCCCCCATCACACATCTGTCCCCATACACAAAACATCTATCTGTCCCCGTCACATCTGTCACAGTTCCCAAAACGTCTGTCTGTCCCCATCACATCTGTCACAGTCCCCAAAACATCTGTCTGTCCCTGTGACATCTGTCACAGTCCCCAAAACATCTGTCTGTCCCTGTGACATCTGTCACAGTCCCCAAAACATCTGTCTGTCCGCCAACACCAAATAAACCCCGACTTGGGTTATTTTTACCAAAGAAATGTAGCAGTATCATTTTTGGTCAAAATTTATGAAGAGAAATTACTTATTTGCAAAATTTTATAACAGAAACGAAGAAAAATGCATTGTTTTTGAAAATTTTCAGTCTTTTTTAATTTATAGCGCAAAAAATAAAAAACCCAGAGGTGATTAACCACTTGCCGACTGCCGATCGGCATCTGACGGCGGCAAAGTGGCCCGTTCCCGCAAATCGCCGTCATACGACGGCGGCTGCCGGAACGAGTTTAGTGAGCGCGCGCGCGCCGCCGGAGGCGCGCCCGCGCGCTCACTGTGTCCAGGGGGGGGGCCAGGGAGCGGGTGCGGCAGCTTCGATTGCCACCGGCTACCCGCGATGGCCCCCCCGGAGCGAGTGAGCCGAGGTCCGTGTATGTAAACACGGACCTCCGCTCTGTGTGAGGGGGAAGGGCTGTGATCACAGCCTTCCTTTACGTGAAGGCTGTGACCACTTCCCTTCCCCAGTTAGGCAAGTCCCCCTACAGTTAGAACACGCCCAGGGAACATAGTTAACCCTTAGAGCGCCCCCTGCAGGTTAACCCCTTCACTGCCAATGGCATTTACACAGTAATCAGTGCATTTTTATAGCACTGATCGCTGTATAAATGCCAATGGTCCCAAAAAAGTGTCAAAATGGTCCGACATGTCCGCTGAAATATCGCAGTACCGCAAAAAATCGCAGATCGCCGCCATTACTAGTAAAAAATAAAAAAAAATTAAAAACCCCAAAAATGAATTCTCATCATCCGTAAACACGACCACTTTTGCGCAAACCAATCAATAAACACCGATTGCGATTTTTTTTATCGCAAATATGATGAAGAATATAAATCGGCCAAAAACGGTGAAAAAAATGTTTTTTTATATTTTTTTTTTTGGATTTGTATTTTAGGAAAAAGTAAG
>BLSH010288217.1:185752-203555 GCA_018402905.1 Glandirana rugosa
GATTAGTTGCACGGGAACCTACGGGAAAGGGGAAACGCCCGAGGGTACCAATCCTGTTTTTCACTCCTCCTAAAGGATTTTCTGAAACAATACAGGTTCATAAAGTCGTCTGTGGAAGAGTGTAGGTCCCATACCTTCCGAAGAAGAAAGCTTGGGTGACCTTGGCCTGTTTTACAACCTTTCTACTAGAGGACTCTGGCTACTTTTCGGCTCCGATGGAAGCCCTCCTTGGGTCCTAGACAAGAATTTTGTTCGGATAGGCCTTTTGTAGAATCTTTTCCGAGAAATGACCTTTCGCGGACATCGAGTGATTAGGAGGCTCGACTCCATTAACGATGGTCTTTTTTTCGAAAATTGCTTTTGAACCGCTGGATCAGGCGGAGTTTAAAAATATTACGTTAAAAGCTTTTTTTCTGGTAGCAATTACCTCAGCTCGGAGGATTAGTGAGCTACAGGCGCTTTCCAGTAAAGAGCCTTTTCTAAGATGTTTTCCGGATAGGCTTGTTTTAAGAACAGATCCTGGGTTCCTCCCGAAGGTAGCCTCGGCTTTTCATCGGTCTCAGGAGATCATCTTTCCAACATTTTGTCCGGTTCCAGTGGGTTCGAAAGAAGAAGCCTTCCATACCCTGGATGTGAGAAGGTGTCTGCTGAAATACTTGGACATAACAAAGTCTTTTAGGAAATCCTCCTCACTTTTTGTCCTAACCATGGGAGCCCGCAAAGGGGAAAGGGCATCCAAGGGCACGTTGATTAGATGGCTGAAGCAAGCCATTAGTGCAGCTTATCAGGCGGTAGGAAAAGAGCCTCCAGAAGAGATTAAGCCTCATTCTACAAGGGCAGTGGCAGCTTCATGGGCAGAGAGAGCGGGAGCTTCACCAGAGCAAATCTGCAAAGCCGCCACGTGGTCCAGCAATTCTACATTTATGAAACACTATAGACTGGATCTGTTGACGGCAGCGGATCAATCCTTTGGCAGGAAAGTTCTGCAAGCTGTTGTCCCACCCTGAAGTAAGTGCTCGGTTATCATCTCCATTGTGCTGTCCTGAAAGGCGAAGGAGAAAAACCTTAGTTAGACTTACCGGTGACGGTATTTCTATAAGCCTTTCAGGACAGCAGCTACTTCCCTCCCTAGGTGTTAATATATGTTATTGACTAACTTGGGGTATTAGATGTGTTTATGTCTTCCAGCATGTCGGAGGATTCGCGAGGTTTGACTGACGGCATGGTGGAAGCTGACGTTTTTAAAGGGGCGTGATACGGCAGTGTTTCCTGTGATGAGGCAGAGCTACGCTCTCTCCATTGTGCTGTCCTGAAAGGCTTATAGAAATACCGTCACCGGTAAGTCTAACTAAGGTTTTTTCTTTGCATCCCAAACAATATTCCTGGCAGTTGTGCCTGAAATTTTAGTTGGTCTACCTGGCCAAAATCACCAGGGTATGTAAACTTTTCAGGGTCATTTGGGTAGTTTCTGTTGTCATTATGATTTAAAAAAGAATAAACGCAGTTGATTGATAACAAATGGCTTCAGCCAAACACTAACCATGAGTGAAAGAAATGTTTTTGTGTAATCATTTATATTCTCTGAAAAATGGCCAAGAAATCATAAATTCTGCCAGGGTATGTAATCTTACAAGCACAACTGTATGTAACTTCCTCCTTCAGAGCACCCCCCATTTGCTGTACTTCCCGACTTCCTGCTGACAGCGCAAGAGGACTTGCTGTCTGCAATGGAACACTGATGAGATGACTGGCCAGGAGTATGAAGAGACCTGTGTGCTGTCTGGATTGGGACACAGCTGATGATGTGAGTGAGGGTCAGCAGAAGAGGTCTCGTCATACTCAAAGTGAGCAGAGGAGTCCGTGTCTGGCCATGCCTGCACACAAGGGAGAGGACGGGGTCACACTGAACAAGTGTAGAGGGGGAACATGCTCCCCCTGGTCCTAGAGCTGTGTACGTTGATCTGCAACATCTCCCCCTCTACAGAGATGTGGAGGGAGGGGGGAGCCATCCATTACCACACCATCCACAGTACTTGTACTATGTCTGCAGTCTCTTTTACTGACTCCTGTATTATGTCTGCAGTCTTTCTGACGTTCTCCTTACCATGTCTGCAGTCTATCTGGTCCTATCCTTACCATGTCTGCAGTCTCCCTGGTCCTCTCCTTACCGTGTCTGCAGTCTATCTGGTCCTCTCCTTACCATGTCAGCAGTCTCTCTGGTCCTCTCCTTACATGTCTGCAGTCTCTCTGGTCCTCTCCTTACCATCAACTCTGACCAGCTTCCTTGTCCCTGCTGAAGAAAAGCGTCCCCACAACATGATGCTGCCACCACCATCTTTCACAGAGGGGATGGTGTGTTCAGGGTGATGTGCAGTGTTCGTTTTCCACCACACATAGCGTTTTACTTTTAGAACAAAAAGTTAAATTTTTGTCTCATCTGACCAGAGCAGCTTCTTCCACATGTTTGATGTGTCCCCCACATGGCTTCTCGTACACTGCAAACGGGACTTCTTATGGCTTTTTCTTTCAACAGTTGCTTTCTTCTTGCCACTTTTCCATAAAGGCCAGATTTGTGGAGTGCACGACTTATAGTTGTCCTGTGGACAGATTCTCACACCTGAGCTGTGGACCTCTGTATCTCCTCTAGGGTTACCATGGGCCTCTCTTGGCTTTCTCTGATTAATGCTCTCCTTGCCTGGCCTGTCAGTTTAGGTGGACGGCCATGTCTGGGTAGGCTTGCAGTTGTGCCATACTCTTTCCATTTTCGGATGATGCATTGAACACTGCTCCGTGAGATGTTCAAAGTTTGGAATATATTTTTATAACCTAACCCTGCTTTAAACTTCTCCACAACTTCTCCCTGACCTGTCTGGTGTGTTCCTTGGCATTCATGATGCTGTTTGTTCACTAAGGTTCTCTAACAAACCTCTGAGGGCTTCACAGAACAACTGTATTTATACTGAGATTAAATTACACACAGGTGAACCCTATTTACTAATTAGGTGACTTCTGAAAATTGGTTCCACTATATTCTAGTTAGGGGTATCAGAGTAAAGAGGCTGAATTCAAGTGCATGCCACACTTTTCAGTTATCTATTTGTAAAAATGTTTGATAACCATTTATCATTTTCCTTCCACTTTACAATTACGTGCCACTTTGTGTTGGTCTATCACATAAAATCCCAGTAAAATACATTTACATTTTTGGTTGTAACACAACAAAATGTGGAAAATGTCAAGGGGTAGGAATACTTTTTCAAGGCACTGTATGTTGATCCAGTGGCAATGAAGATTTTGAGACACTGGTCAGAAACAAAAAAAAAAAAAAAACAACCTGCCTTCAGATTGCAGATTTTGTCATATACCTGAAACCTGTTGTGTTGACCCTAGGTGTAGTTAGGTTGTTATATTTTTCTAGGAGGTGCAGGAGGGTCTAATTTGTGACCCATTCCAATGTGACCAATGGATGTTTGGCAAAGACTAAAGTAGTGGATCCATTTAAGATGGAGACTTTATTACTTTATTTAATCAGGTACTAACTTGAATAAATCAACTGAATGCAAGGTTGTTGTCGAATTAATCTCTGCTATTTTTGGTGTCTGGCTATCTACTCATCTGTTTCTCATTATCTCATTAAACCAGAACTATCACCAGAAGAAAAAAATACCCAGGGATCCCTGTTCTCATAGCACTTGTCCACAGTTAAAATCTGAGGAGTGGAAGTTAAATAAAATATTTATTTTCTGTCATTGCTGGCTGTAGCTGTGCCCCTGTTGAAACCTAAAAATATGGGCTTCCATTAATGGGAATTACAGCCAGCATTGGCCCCACACCCTCATTCTGCAGTGCAATGTCTTCTCATCTCTCCTGCTCAGTACACACAGAGTCCAGACCTGCAGTTTGCTATTGAGGTGAACACAGAAAGTGACACTGTCAGCTTGTGTTGTGAATGACTGCAGATGAAGAAAGGGCTTTCGTTTACAAAAACACAAGCTGACAATAGCATATACAGCTACTACTGTTAAAAAAAAAAGGTTTTACAACACTGCGCATCCACTAAACCATGAAGCGGCCACACTGCGCATCCACTAAACCATGAAGCGGCTAGCACCACATTTTCAACAACATATGTGTGTACAAATAATAAACGTAAATAATGTGCAGCGCTGAGAAATTATATCAAGTGATCAAAACCGGGAATTACCCCGATAAAATATCTATAAAAGTGATAATAAACCAAAAAAGTCCAAGAAAGTTAATCAAAAAAGTTAATAAAAAAATTCCAAACACCAACGTAAAAAAAACGATAAATAATTGGTGAGTATTCAATATTCCGTAGTGTTCCACCATAAGAAGTGCATCCACCACCTTACAGATGAGGTACTCTTACCAGATATCAGCTGGTAAACCGCATGTATGGATAGCCAGTGAAGGTCGCTTAAACCAGGGTCAAATCGGCACTTCTCATATGTGAACAATCAACGGTCCAGGTGACAAATCAACATGTCAAGGGAAACCACAGATGACGAAATAACGAATAAACTGTATATATGGATAACTGGTCAACGGTCCAAATGACAACTCAATGCTTCAAAGGAAAATCCGCTTGTCATGGCTTCCAGGTCGGCATTACATGGCGTGCGTTCCACCACGATACTGTCCCTTACATAGCCACTGATGATTTTCCTTTGAAGCATTGAGTTGTCATTTGGACCGTTGACCAGTTATCCAACCTGGACCGTTGATTGTTCATATATGAGGAGTGCCGATTTGACCCTGATTTAACCTACCTTCACTGGCTATCCATACATGCGGTTTACCAGCTGATATCTGGTAAGACTACCTCATCTGTAAGGTGGTGGATGCACTTCATATGGTGGAACACTACGGAATATTGAATACTCACCAATTATTTATCGTTTTTTTCACGTTTTCTCAGCGCTGCACATTATTACAGCTACTACTGTTGTCTGCGCATTCTAGTGTAGTCCATGCAAAAAAAGAGAGAGGCTGGTGCCATGGAAGTCGGCTAAAACATTGTTTTATTATTGCATGTGAACAACAGTCAAAAAAGCCAACGAGTTTCGGCCATCAGGCCTTAATCATGGCCGAGCCATGAGACTAGCAGCAGAGGACTAGAAGGTCCTCCTGCTTATGTTTCCTTGCAGACAGGCTGAGAAAAATCTTGGTCATGTAGCTGTATATCGAATAGTAAAAAGGTACTTCAATGTATTTTTTTTTTTTATTATTACAATACCATCATACACATACAAAAATAGAAGGGACAATAAATAAATTAAACAGTGTGTGTGTTTAGAATCACTTTAAGCTGACAGTTTCCACTGTCTCCGATCCTCTGAATAGCAGGCTGCAGCTCCAGACTCTGTGTACATTAAAGAGGATACATGGGGAGACAGCCCAGCAGAGCGCTGTTCTGTCTAACATCTTAGAACAAGGGGTCAGGGCTGTGCAAACTCTGTGTGCACTGCCTTTCATGTGCCCCCTTATCCTGAGCCATCACTCAAAAACTCTTCTCCTTTGATCAGTGTTGTTGGATAGCTAGCCCAGTCCACCAACTCAGCTATCCTACAACACATCTCAGCAACAATTGCACAGATTTAGATAGGGACAGGTGCTATGTGCACAATTTCCTGGTAGGGGTTAACAGGTTTAATTCACTCTAATAATGTTTCTTTAATATTTTAAACTGCTTATTAATAATAAAATTACCATATTTTTCTGTCAATAATGTATTGTATGAATACATGCTGTTTTAGGAATTGTTTAGCTGCCGTTCCTAGCTCACACTTTATAGAGGTTGCAGGATAATGCTTTTGTATTTATGATTGCTATGAGATAACCAATCATCCGTGGAAAATAAAAATGTAGTATAGACATGTGCACTGCCGAAAAATTAGTTTTCGTTTCATTCACTTTTTTGTTTTTCGGGTCATTCGTTGTGATCGAAAATTGTTATTTCGAATAAATTTGTAACCTCGTAAAAATTTGAAATTTGAAAATTCAAAAATCCGAAAATAAGAACGAAAATCCGCAAATAAGTATGAAAATTTGAAAATCCGAAAAAAATAACTAACTAACTTACTAATAATAACTAACTATTAAATTATAGGTATTGGAATTTCCTTTCAAATTTGGCTGTTAGTGAACGTAACGAATATGAATTTATCCAAAGTTACGAATTATCTGAAATAACAAATGCCGCATCTAAACTAATGGAACATAACGCATTAATACTAATAAATAAGAAAGAAAACAGCCAAATTTGAAAGGAAATTACAATACCTATTATTTACTAGTTAGTAATAGTTACTATTAGTTAGTTATTATTTCAGATTTTCTAATTTTTGGGTTTTTGTAATTATTTTCGGATTTTCGTTCTTTTGAATTTTCGGATTTTTGTTCTTATTTTCGGATTTTTGTTCTTTCGAATTTTTTAATTTTCAAATTTACTAATTTTGAAATGTACTAATTTTCGGAAATATTAGTTAAACGGGTTTTTGTTAACCACTTCAGATCCGCGCTATAGCCAAAGTACGGCTCCAGCGTGGATCTGAAATGCCCGGAGGACGTCCATGGACGTCCTCCACTGCGCATGCTCCAGCGCGCCCCCTGGCGGCAGCGGCGCCGATCACCTTTAGGAGCCTCAGAACGGGGAACCGCCGTTGCAAACACGGCGGTTCCCCGTTCTGTGACAGGGGACATGCCAGATCTACTGATCCCTGTCACTGGGATCAGTGAGATCTGTCATGTCCCGGCCAGCCCTGCCCCCCCACAGTTAGAACACACCCAGGGAACATATTTAACCCCTTCACTGCCCCCTGCTGGTTAACCCCTTCACTGCCAATGACATTTACACAGTAATCAGTGGACATTTAAATTTCTGATCGCTGTATAAATGTCATTGGTCCCAAAAATGTGTAAAAAATGTCCGACATTTCCACCCCAATATCGCAGTCCCGATAAAAATTGCAGATCGCCGCCATTACTAGTAAAAAAAAAAAAAATAATTAAAAACGCCATAAATCAATTCCCAGTTTGTAGACGCGATAACTTTTGCGCAAACCAATCAATATACGCCGATTGCGATTTTTTTTTTTACCAAAAATATGTAGAAGAATATATATCGGCCAAAACTGATGAATAATTTTTTTAATGGATTTGTACTTTAGCAAAAAGTAAAAAATATTGTTCTTTTTTGCAAAATTGTCGCTCATTTTTTGTTTATAGCGGCGATCAGAAATGGCGCAGAGGGGATCAAATACCACCAAAAGAAAGCTCTATTTGTGGGAAAAAAAGGACGCAAATTTTATTTGGGTACAACGTCGCACGACCGCGCAATTGTCATTCAAAATGCGACAGCGCTGAAAGCCAAAAATTGGTCTGGGCAGGAGGGGGGTTTAAGTGCCGGGTAAGGAAGGGGTTAATTGGACTATTTCCAAATTATCAAATTTGTCGAATTTCGCCGGAAAAAAATTGAGAACAAAACGAATTGCACATGTCTAATGTAGAGTGGAGGAAATTTCATATCATTCTTCCATTAGAGTATGCTTATTTTATCTAACCATGTAAAATAAAATTAAAAATAAAATTATTTTTGCAATAAATATATACTCAATCACTCAAAAATATTTTATTCCACTTTTAGTTAATGAAGATGCTGTTTGAATGTTCAGATGAGCGCATTGATCTTGAGCTGATTTCTTTCTGCATAAATCTTGCTGCAAATAAACGGAATGCTCAGTTAATATGTGAAGGTGAGTTGACTGTTATTTATGATCAGAGCCAATCCCTGGTTCACAAACTGCAGGGTACTCTTATTTGTTAATTCTTTTGTAAACACTCTTGTGACTATTTTGCAGATGTTTACATTGCCTACTTGGCAACTTTAGTTGCTTACATAAGATATCTGGTATATTGCAATGCCCCTGGACCCTAGAAATGTGAGGCGCACTAAGGACTAAGATAGTGAGTGTCACCTCTGGTTGCCCGCATCCTCCCTTGCATGAGCCAACAGGGAGCAGGCTAAAGTTGGAAACCTTAGAAGCTGGCCACCTTTTCTCCTTAGTTCATTGATGGACACAGCACATCCTTTAATCTTGACCATTGGGTTATATTGCCTCTGCAGGAGTAGGACTAGGCAGAACATAAAACTTGGCTACGCCCCATGGGCCGTCCTCAGCTGGTATATAACCCTCTCCCTGCTCTAGGTATTCCATTTTTTTATGTCTTGTCAGGAGTAATGACCTAGCTCCTTGCTGGGATCTTTTTGGTCCTAGCAATTTTTGTTTTTTCTCTTTCCATGCATCTTTTTGATTTTTCTCCTGGGAGATCTACAATTGGACGATAGGCTGGATAATCTAGACTCAGTGGTCTCCCCAGTCCAGCCAGTGAGCACATGCAGACCGCAACTACGCACTCGGTCGACCACAACATGTCCTCAACGGACGGAGGCTGGCCCGCGAGTTAAACGTCTCGCAGGGTCACATAGGACCGGCTCTGGTCCAAGTCGCAGCGGCCCTCTGGCCGACAGCCCCCCACTTTGGTGGTGAGGGTCCTGTCTGGAGGGATTCCCGCAGCTGTGGAAGGTGTAAGTACAGTCCCCCCGCTCTTCCTTTAGTGCAGTTTGGGGTGGAAGCAGGTACCCTCTAGGGATGGTTGGGCCTGCTTGCAGGTTCCCTCCTTCCATCCTTCCCTCAGTTGGGCTGGACTTTTCCCCCACAACCTAGTGGGGATCCTAGGACAGAGGGCAGATACCCTGGGGGGGTCTCCTCCACCATTCCCCCTTATGGGTTTTGAGATACTGTGTATCCGGTCCTGGTGGTATGGAGGGGGGTTCCAGTGCAGAGGGGCAGTGGAGACCCCTAGGTGCATGCCCTGCTGTGTAGTGCAGTGTGAGATATAGAGCAGTTTAGGAGCTCCAGTGCAGTGGGTGCAGAGTGCACAGCGGAAGCAGGTCTCCTTAGTGTTCCCTACCTGGTGGGGTACTGTACCTTCGGGGGGGGGGTCCCCTTGCAAGAGCGCGCACAGAGAGGATGCCGGCAGCATGCTTCAGCATATCAAATGGCCGGCAGCCATTTTGGAGAAGTCTGATGACATCAAGGTTTCCATTTTTCATTGGTTTTGCTGGTCTCCAGCTGGCAGCCATGTTTGTGTAGCCCAATGACATCACGGCCGCCATTTTCCGTTGTCTAGTAAGGCGCTGGAGATGGCCAGAACCTCGTGGAGATGCCGGGGCTCTTTCTCTCTCTTCTCTTCCTGTCCCGGGATATATGTAGTAGATGGTGTCCATGGTGTTGCTGGGTCTGAATGGCGGCGCTCCTCCGTTGGTAGGTTAAGTCCTTGGGGGTCCCTGTGATCTCTCTCCCTGCTGATGGGTACCATGAACATTGGGGAATCCCTTAGTAGTGCCAAAAAATAATTTGTACTGCAGGGTCTTCCTTTTCCTTATGGAGACTCAGGGTCACATCTCCCCCACTGACCCCCTCATGGAGGTGGCAGGTCCAGTGGAACCCCAGCTTCCCATGGTTGCGCTGACAGCGGTCCTAGAGTCATTTGTATCCTGGGTGGAAGTAACATGTGGGCAAAGGTCCAGGAGGAAGAGTCCCACACCTTCCCCTGCTCAGTCTGTCTCATCCGATTCTGAGCCTGATGCCACTGGGGATGTGGCCTGTCCAGGGAGGCGTAATCACGCTCCCTGACCCGTCCGATAGTGAGGATGAATCCTCCACGGTCACAGCAGCGAGTGAAAACGCGCTGGTGGACGCACTTATTACTGCGGTGCGTCAGACTTTAAAAATTGAGGATACGGCTAGTGTGGCCACGAATGTTTCTTTTGGTATGCATAAGTCACCTCGTGCACAAAAGGTGTTTCCTTATCTCAAAGCGCTCGATCTGCCCTTTCAAGGCGATCGCCTGTTCGGGGCTACCCTGGGTGACATCAATACGGATGTCACATGGGGGGGGGGGGGAAGTACCTTCCTGCCAAAGTCTAAGAAAGGGAAGGGGCCTCCTAAATGTGGGCCTTCTTTCTCAGCCCATAAGAAATTATTTCGGGCCCCCGGGACTGCAGACAAGGGAAACATATCTCTCAATCTTGGTCTGGTAAGCCTAGAACAGGCTTCCCCAGTCCTGCAGGCAAGACCCCCTTCAACATGAAGGTCTGCCCTCACCCATTACTGGAGTGGGGGGACATCTTCCCTGGTTTCCGGCCTCGTGGACCTCCTTTATGAGCGTAAAGGGGATCCACGAGATGATTCTTTTGGGGGTACCCAGAAAGTGGGGCAAAGTTTGTTCATTTCAGGTTTTTTAGTACCTGAATCTTCTAGTGTGGGTATAATTCCCGCAAAGGTTTGGGTGACGTCTAGATTACTTAAGGTCCCCCCTATTCCTGTCCAGGTAATTGGATTACCTAGGTCTGATTGGTATTCTAACGGGGGGGGTCCTTCCTCTGGACAAACTTCAGGAACCACAGGTCGCGATTGACCAGCTGCTGTCACACAGACAGTTCCCTCTCCCCACTTGCATACAAGTTCTGGGTCCGGTGGTATCCATTTTCAAGACTGTTCTGCTTTTACAGATCTGCATGCAGCTGCTTCAGCAGGTCCAGCTCCACAGGAGGATACCGAGGTTCATGCTGAGGTCACGGGTTCCTTTGGTAGACACCACAGTCGTCCTAGTGCCACTGTGAGATCAACGCCTTCCTCTTCTTCCACTGTGTCTGCAAAGGATTGAGAGCAGAAGTCTTCTGGTCATTCTGGTGGCCGTAAGCCACCCTTGGGGGCTGCCTCTCAGAGGGGACCAGTTGTCCCAAGGGCTGAGCTTTCCTCCTGCTTTACAGTCGCTGGTTTTAATGGCTTAGCTATTGAAAGCCAGGTACTGAGGGATAGAGGTTTGTTGGGATCAGTGATCCCTACTATGTTGAATCTAGCTCTGTACTCCTCACCTCACTCCTTCAGTCTCCTCTCGCATTACTAACTTACTAACTGACATATCAACATGCAAGTGACACCACTTCCTCAAGCTCAATCTTTCTAAAACTGAGCTCATAATTTTTCCTCCAACCCGTGCCCCTCCCCCTGACTTCTCCATCAAGATCAATAATACAACTATCAGTCCCTACCCTCATGCCAAGGTACTAGGTGAAATCCTAGACTCTGACCTGTCCTTTCAGCCCCAAATTCAATCACTGTCCAAATCGTGCAGACTTTACCTCCGAAACATCTCCAATACGCCCCTTCCTAACTGTTGACACCACTAAGCAACTTATTCACTCCCTTATCGCTCGTCTTGACTATTGTACCTCCCTTCTAATTGGCCTACCTCTGTGCAAGTTATCCCCTCTTCAGTCTATCATGAATGCTGCTGCCAGACTCCTCCACCTTACCAACCGTTCAGTATACGCCACTCCTCTCTTCCAATTATTCCACTGGCTTCCCATTTCCCAAAGAATAAAATTCAAAACCCTAACCATAACATACAAATCCATTACAATTCTGCCCCAAGCTACAATCGCCATTCTTCTCTCCAAATATCACCCAAACCATCCTCTTCGCTCCTCCCAAGACCTTCTGCTCTCTAGCTCCCTTGTCTGCTCCTCCCATGCTCATCTCCAGGACTTCTCCAGAGCCTCTCCCATCCTCTGGAACTCTCTACCCCATTCTGTCTGCCTATCTCCTACTCTGTCCACTTTTAGGCAATCCCTGAAAACTCATCTCTTCAGGGAGGCCTACCCTGCCTCCAGCTAACAACAGAATTCATCTGTTTATTCCTCACAGTCCCTACCTTTTGTTTCACCAGCCCCTCCCTCTTAGATTGTAAGCTCGCAGTGGCAGGGCCCCACTAACCCTCTTGTTTTGAATTGTACTGTTGCTGTATTGTCTCTTTATATTGTAAAGCGCTGCACAAACTGTTGGCGCTATATAAATTCTGTATAATAATGTTGAAGGAGAGAAAGTCGACTTCTAGCAAGAAATACCATTGCATGTGGAAAGCGTACATTTCTTGGTGTGAGTCGATTGGCGCTCATCCTTGCTCCTTTTCTATAGCTCAGATCTTGGCCTTTCTTCAATGGGGCGTTGAACAGATCTTAGCAATCTTCTTTCAGTGACCCCCTAGCCACGCACAGTTCATACCTTCATTCAAGGAGTCCGACACGTGGCTTCACCTGTATGGTCTCTTTTGCTGCCATGGGATTTGAACTTGGTGTTCTCAGTTCTCCAGAAACTTTCGTTAAAGAATATTCAGGAGATTCTCTTATCTACGTTGTCCCAGAAGGTGGCATTCTTGGTGGCTATTACATCTGCCTGTAGGGTGTCTGAGTTGGCGACATTATCCTGTCGTACTGCCTATTTAGTGGTCCACAGAAAAAGGATGGTTCTTTGTCCCTGAAATAAAATTGGGGTGGTTATGGGTTCCCCAAATTTATTTTACATATATATTAATGGTCTATTCTTATAATTCGATAACCTACTAAAACTCTGTTAACAGTAACAATGATAGTACAATAATAAGATTAGCCATATAAATAATCACTCTGCTTTAATAAAGCAAGGGTTTCATTTATTATAAAGAAAGTAGAAATGCTAACATCAAAAATACTAAGAGAAAATATTACATAGCATACAATACAAATATGATACTTTGTGTAAGGTCCTTCCTCGAGAGATGTTCTCCTGGCTGGGCTCCACATAGGCAAGAGAGCAAGGAGCAAAAAGAGGCAGAGCTTTTAGGCTGCATTAATTTTAAGCAAACTCAGATACCATCCATACAAACACCCATATGCCTGCCTATCTTGGATTCTAACCAGTGGTGGCAGACTTCCTTTCCTTCAGTCCGTCCCCTAGGACGCATGCTTGTAGTGTCCACTTGTAGCTTGTAGTATCCAGTATATGTCCATCATTCAAAATGGGTCTTTCCCCATAGGCAGCTGGCCTTTGGTTTTTGGTGACTCAAGCAATCAATTACCTTATCAGTTGACTATTGAAGAGTCAGACACTTCAATCTTTATTGCACCAGGTGGCTTACATTCAAGCTTTTACTCCCACACCAGGGGGCATGAAGGTTTGGATATTCGTTCTTTAGTTCATAGCCTTGATGGGGAAATCTTGCTGAATGGCATTCCTCTACCCCCCATACATCACTTTAGAAGGCCTAGAGAACATCTTGTTAGTAGCTGAATTGCTGGCATTTCAGGCCAGGTATAATCAGGTTTTAACCATCCAGAAACATCTGATATTAAAACAAAAATCATGTTGCCCTCCAACAGTCCCTGTCTATCGTTCCTACCTAAATGGTCTCGGACTTCCATTTGAATAAGGACATTGTGTTGCCTTCCTTGTATCCGAAGCCAGCTCATCCTAAGGAATTTGCTTTGCATACCTTGGATGTGGTTCATGCGATTCGGGTGTATCTGGCAGCCACGGATCCTTTCGGAGGTCAGACTCCTTTTTGTGGTTACATAAGGACCAAGGAAAGGGCTGGCCACATCTTCCCTGTCACAGCACATTCTACTCAGGCACTTAGTGCTTCTTGGGCCTTCCGTCATCAGGCGTCAATATCACAGGTGTGCAAGGCAGCCACTTGGACGTTGGTGCATACTTTCACCAAATTCTACAAAGTAGATATTTTGGCATCTGCGGATGCTGCTTTTGCAGTTTTGCAGGCTGCTGTTTAAGAGGGGCTGTTCCCTCTTGAGGGGTGTTTTAATGTCAAATTTTTATTTTTCAGATGGGGCTCCTGTGATCCGGTTAAGGCTCCTGTGTCCTGGTTAGGGCTCTTGTGGTTAGCCTTGGGTTATTTTCCCCACCTCTCATTTTATTTTGGCACTGCTTTTGGACATCCCAATGGTCAAGATTGAAAGAGGGGGTTTGTCCGTTGATGAACTGAGAAAATGGGATTTTTGTACTCACCGTAAAATCCATTTCTCATTGCTATAGAGTCTACAAGCTATGGTGGCAATCATTGAAAATTGATCACACCTGATGTATTGACGGCCTATCTCATTTCTTGGAACACTAACCAGGAAAGTACAAATGCCCCCCAGGTGACCCCTTTTTGGAAAGTAGACATTCCAAGGTATTTAGTAAGAGGCATGGTTAGTTTTTTGAAGTCGTCATTTTCCCACAATTCTTTGCAAAATTAAGATTTGGTCATGTTAACAGGTTATTACTCTCACATGGCATGTGCATACCACAAATTACACACCAAAATACATTCTGCTATTCCTCATGAGTATGGCGATACCATGTGTGTGAGACTTTTACACAGCCTGGCCACATAGTCTGGCCCAACATTGAAGTAGCACCTTCAGGCGTTCTAGGAGCATAAATTACCCATCTAATTTCTTAACCACCTATTACAATTTTGAAGGCCCTGGTGCACCAAGACAATGGAAACGACCCTATTTTGGAAACCTAACACCCCAACGTATAATGTATAATAATGAGTCTTTTGAATGGTTCATTTTTTTCCAGAACTTTTTGGAAAATGTGGAAAAAAAAATGAAAACACATTTTTTTTTTACACAAAGTTGTCAATTTATGAGATATTACACATAGCATGTACATAGTAAAAATGACACCCCAAAATACATTCTGCCACTCCTGAGTATGTCGATACCAAATGTGTGAGACTTTTACAAAGCCTGGCCCCATACAGAAGCCCAACATTGAAGTAGCACCTTACTATGACTAAATGACACATCTCATTACTCAACCGCCTATTACAATTTTGAAGGCCCTGGAGCACCAGAACAATGGAAACACCCACAAAATTACACCATTTTGGAAAACGAACACCCCAACGTATAATCTATGAGGCATAATGAGTCTTTTAAACGTGTCATTTTTTTCCAGAAGTTTTTGGAAAATGTGAAAAAAAATGAAAACGCATTTTTTTACACAAAGTTGTCCATTTATAAGATATTTCCAACAATAAGCATGTACTTAGTAAAAATGACACCCCAAAATACATGTATGGTGATACCACATGTGTGAGACTTTTAAACAGCCTGGCCACATACAGATGCACCATCAGGTGTTCTAGGGATATAAAGTATGCATCTAATTTCCTGACAACTTATCACATTTTTGAAAGCCCTTCATATTTCTAACAAATACTATGTACATACCAAGAATTACACCCCAAAATACAATCTGCTGAGCAAAGGGTAAACAAAAGATTACTTGTGGTTTTAGTAGTGCCGTTGTCCACAGGAGGAGAGCCCTGATCCAGGCAGCAGGCATTGACGTGGTCAGCGACAGCTGGCAGGAATATTGTCCATAGTCAGTACAGGTAGTGATACTGTCCATATACAGTCCAGGGTCAGTGCAGTTGGAGATATTACCAACACTGCCAAAATATTGATCCTGGTAGTAGGCAGGAATATGATCCATAGTATGGGTAGCAGGCCAGGAAAGAATGGGAACGGGGTAGAGGCTTCTCCCACTCAAATCTCTTTGAAGCCTCAGAGTCTCCAGACCCTAATCCGGAAATGAGAAAACTAAAAATGTCATTTTTTTCATCCACAAAAACAATTCTGGAGCCCCTCACATATGTGAGACCCCTGTGTGTGAATCCCACTACTCAAGCAGCAGGGTAAAAGATCAGTCCAAGAGGTAGGCAAACCAGTCCAGGGTCAGTTCCAGAGCAGGCAGAAGTATGTTTACGTTAGGCAGAAGAGTGGTCATATAGCAGGCCAGGGTCAGTTCCGGAGCAGACAGGTATTTTTAGCGTGAGGCAGAAGTGTGGTCGTATAGCAGGCCAGGGTCCGTTCTGAAGAAGCAGTGGTATGTACAGTGCAGTGGCATAAGGGGTGTGGCTGTAAATGACAATTACGTTTACCATACTTCACTAATATTGTAGTGAAGTATGGTAACGGTGGAAACAGTCACCTATACAGAGGCCTGGTTGGGAAGGGCATTGGGGACAAATATACACAGTCTCTTCTACCTCCTCTTTTGGAGCACACCCGGCATTTCTTCTGGCGTCTTTGGCCTGTTTCACAGGCGGGGAGTTTTTCAGGAAAGTGACGTTCTTGTAGTCTGCTCACTGAATCCAAGCGAATATTTTCTGGTGGGCCTTCAGTGTACACTAGGGTGGTGATGACTTCTTCTTCATGGTATTGTAGAAAGGATACGGGGTTCTCGGTTGATTTTTGGTAAATAATATAACTGTTTTACATGGCCAAACTGAAAAGGTATATAGAAACTTTTTTGTACCAATGGCGGGATTTTCTTGTGGGAAGGTAGGGGGTTCGATCATCTGGTCATTGAAGTCGACACCCCCATGAACAAATTATAATCATTGACACAAGCTGGCTTCTGGATTGTGTCTCCTCTCCTCCTGGGGATTTCCACGTACAGTCAGGTCCATAAATATTGGGACATCAACACAATTCTAATCCTTTTGGCTCTATACACCACCACATTGGATTTGAAATTAAACTAATAAGATGTGCTTTAACTGCAGACTTTCAGCTTTAATTTTAGGGTATTTACATCCAAATCAGGTGAACGGTGTAGGAGTTACAACAGTTTGTATATGTGCCTCCCACTTTTTAAGGGACCATTTGTTAACAATCATAAATCAAACTTTCACTTTTTAATACATGGTTGCCAAATTCTTTGCAGTCAATTACAGCCTAAAGTCTGGAACGCATAGACATCACCAGACGCTGGGTTTTATCCCTGGTGATGCTCTGCCAGGCCTCTACTGCAACTGTCTTCAGTTCCTGCTTGTTCTTGGGGCATTTTCCCTTCAGTTTTGTCTTCAGCAAGTGAAATGCATGCTCAATCAGATTCAGGTCAGGTGATTGACTTGGCCATTGCATAACATTCCACTTCTTTCCCTTAAAAAACTCTTTGGTTGCTTTTGCAGTATGTCCATCTGCACTGTGAAGCACCGTCCAATGAGTTCTGAAGCATTTGGCTGAATATGAGCAGATAATATTGCCTGAAACACTTCAGAATTCATCCTGCTGCTTTTGTCAGCAGTCACATCATCAATAAATACAAGAGAACCAGTTCCATTGGCAGCCATACATGCCCACGTCATCACACTACCACCATGCTTCACTGATGAGGTGGTATGCTTCGGATCATGAGCAGTTCCTTTCCTTTTCCATACTCTTCTCTTCCCATCACTCTGGTACAAGTTGATCTTGGTCTCATCTGTCCATAGGATGTTGTTCCAGAACATGTTGCTTGGCAAACTCTAATCTGGCCTTCCTGTTTTTGAGGCTCACCAATGGTTTACATCTTGTGGTGAACCCTCTGTATTCATTCTGGTGAAGTCTTCTCTTGATTGTTGACTTTGACACACATACACCTACCTCCTGGAGAGTGTTCTTGATCTGGCCAACTGTTGTGAAGGGCATTTTCTTCACCAGGGAAAGAATTCTTCGGTCATCCACCACAGTTGTTTTCCATGGTCTTCCAGGTCTTTTGGTGTTGCTGAGCTCACCGGTGCGTTCTTTCTTTTTAAGGATGTTTCAACCAGTTGATTTGGCCACACCTAATGTTTTTGCTATCTCTCTGATGGGTTTGTTTTGTTTTTTCAGCCTAATGATGGCTTGCTTCACTGACAGCTCTTTGGATCTCACATTGAGAGTTGACAGCAGCACATTCCAAATGCAAATAACACACTTGAAATGAACTCTGGACCTTTTATTTGCTCCTTATAAATGGGATAATGAGGGAATAACACACACCTGGCCATGGAACAGCTGAGCAGCCAATTCTCCCATTACTTTTGGTCCCTTAAAATGTGGGAGGCACATATACAA
>BLSH010288217.1:274169-301356 GCA_018402905.1 Glandirana rugosa
TACATTATTTAAATTGGTTTCCTCTTACTTTCCACTTTCCCATCCAATCTCCGGGGCAATCATCAGCAGTCCTACCCTGAAATATCTTCCCTACCTCCTTATCAGCACTCTGCTTCATTAACCCCTGCTGTGTCTTTTTTAAAGGGCCCAGCACCTGCCATACAAAGAGAGGAGATACATGCATGCCATCCATTACGTACCCCTTTTGGCAATACATCTGTTTGTATAGACTCCCCTATAATGTGAATTAAAAGAGTAAACCACTACATCCTTATCTTGACATGAACAATCCCTTATGGATGTATTATTAATGGATCCTGAACACTTTTCCTGTTTCCAAGGCCTGAGGCTGCAAGAGTGCATAGGAGACCCTAACCCTCTAACCTACCCTTTCACCTTTCATTCTCCTTTGGTTAAATTTATTACATAGAGGACATATGGGTCAGCATTGCGTGTATTATACAGTATCTCACAAAAGTGACTACACCCCTCATTTTTTTGTGAATATTTTATTGTATCTTTTCAAGTGAAAACACTGAAGAAATTACACTTTGCTACAATGTAAAGTAGTGAGTGTACAGCTTGTATAACAGTGTAAATTTGCTGCCCTCTCAAAATAACTAAACACACAGCCATTAATGTCTAAACCTCTGGCAACAAAAGTGAGTACACCCCTAAGTGAAAATGTCCAAATTGGGCCTAATTAGCCATTTTCCCTCCCCGGTGTCACGTGACTCGTTAGTGTTACAAAGTCTCAGGTGTGAATGGGGAGCAGGTGTGTTAAATTTGGTGTTATCGCTCTCACTCTCTCATACTGGTCACTGGAAGTTCAACATGGCACCTCATGTCAAAGAATTCTCTGAGGATCTGCAAAAAAGAATTGTTGCGCTACATAAAGATGGCCTAGGTTATAAGATGATTGCCAAGACCCTGAAACTGAGCTGCAGCATGGTGGCCAAGACCATATTGCGGTTTAACAGGACAGGTTCCACTCAGAACAGGCCTCGCCATGGTCAACCAAAGAAGTTGAGTGCACGTGCTCAGCGTCATATCCAGAGGTTGTCTTTGGCAAATAGACGTATGAGTGCTCCCAGCATTGCTGCAGAGGTTGAAGGGGTGGGGGGTCAGCTTGTCAGTGCTCAGACCATACGCCGCACACTGCATTAAATTGGTTTGCATGGCTGTCATCCCAGAAGGAGGCCTCTTTTAAAGATGATGCACAAGAAAGCCTGCAAACACTTTGCTTAAGACAAGCAGACTAAGGACATTGATTACTTGAACCATGTCCTGTGGTCTGATAAGACCAAGATAAACTTATTTGGTTCAGATGGTGTCAAGCGTGTGTGGTGGCAACTAGATGAGGAGTACAAAGACAAGTGTGTCTTGCCTACAGTCAAGCATGGTGGTGGGAGTGTCATGGTCTGGGGCTGCATGAGTGCTGCCGGCACTGGGGAGCTACAGCTCATTGTGGGAACCATGACTGCCAAAATATACTGTGACATACTGAAGCAGAGCACAATCCCCTTTCTTCAGACACTGGGCTGCAAGGTGGTATTCCAACATTACGACCCCAAACACACCTCCAAGATACCACTGCCTTGCTAAAGAAGCTGCGGGTAAAGGTGATGGACTGGCCAAGCATGTCTCCTTACCTAAACCATATTAAGCATCTGTGTGGCATCTGCAAATGGAAGGTGGAGGAGCGTAAGGTCTATTAACATCCAGCAGCTCTGTAATGTCATCATGAAGGAATGGAAGAGGACTCCAGTGGCAACCTGTGAATCTCTGGTGAACTCCATGCCCAAGAGGGTTAAGGCAGTGCTGCAAAATTAATGGTTGCCTCCCAAAATATTGACCCTTTGGGCCCAATTTGGACATTTTCACTTAGGGGTGTACTCACTTTTCTTGCCAGTGGTTTAGACATTAATGGCTATGTGTTGCGTTTAGATGGGACAGCAAATGTACACTGTTATACAAGCTGTACACTCACTACTTTACATTGTAGCAAAGTGTCATTTCTTCAGTGTTGTCACATGAAAAGCTATAGTAAAATATTTATAAAAATGTGAGGGGTGTACTCACTTTTGTGAGATACTGTATGTTGTGGCGATGCCCCAAACTGTTCCGTTATTGGGAGAGTATATTTAAACACACTATACTCCACAGGTACAGCCAAATCCAAAAATAGCACAGTTGGGAATTATCCCAGGAGATACTCTTCCAATAAAAATGCATGAGATATGGATAAGATCAATGTATATGGCCCATAAATTAATATTACAAAAAATGATATCAAACTCTCCAGCAACAATAACACAATGGACTGAAGCTATTAACCTTAATCTTAATCGGGAAATATTGGCATATAGACACAGGAGAAGCCCTAACCAGGAAATTTGGTTCTGGTGGCTAGCACCTAATTTAGACACTCAGCTGAGTAACTATGTGAATAAGTAGAAGAAAAAAGGCCAATTGTAAATTAATTTGTTTACGGGGAAAGAAAGGAGGAAAAGAAAGAGGAAAAAAGGGATAAAAGAGGAAAAGAATTTAAAGACGTGCCTATATATACATCTTTTTTTTTTTTCCCCACATCAGTAACCAACTTTTGGGAAAGTTATTCAGCTTAGCCTTCATAAATTTCCCCTTTGGTCTCATCATTGTGGGTTTTTTTTTAGATTTTATTCATTTCATCCAACAACAAAAGAAAAATGTATTTACTTCCACATCTTTAATTATTATATCACCTTTCCTATCCCAGTATCCTTATATTCCAGGGATAGCTGTGGGTTATATATTTTTCCCTCCTCCCTCCCCCAGCAGGATCCCATCCTACTCTTCCATTCACTCTCCATCTGTTAGTCAATAAATGCCATGGTATTTTTTTTTGTTTTTTTTTAAATCTATCCATTTCTTCCATTTATTGGTATATTTATCCCAGTATGGACCTTCTTCCCCGCTTCTTAAATACTCCATATGATAAGTATGTTCTACCCTATCGAACCACTCCCTCCTTGTAGGTCTATTTAAGTCTAACCATTTTTTTGGTATTGCTCCTTTTGCTGAATTTAATAAAGGGGGCACCAATGACTCCCTGTATTGTCTGTTTGATTTATCTATATATACATCTTTAAAAAAAAAAAAACAATAGTATGTTCCACTGAAGGTCTGTAGGGTTTGTGCGCTTTAGAAAGATGGTGAAAGACCATGGGTGACTCTGCTTGCAAGTATTCAGCCAGCTTATCCCAAACAACCCCTAAGCCTACCTCATAAGACACCAAGCCTGCTAATTGTCATTAGAAAGAAAAGGTGGAATCCCCTGACAAAACCCCATATGCTGAACTATTGCTTAAATGCCAAAGAACTTTGTTTCTATAATCAAATACATCTATAACAACCACCAATCCAGAATTATCATCTGCATTCCTGACTACAACATTTTTGTTCTATCTAAGCATGAAAATGACCTCAATTCTTTCAATAAAAAAGGTTAAACATTTTTTCCCTTTTGGTGCATTTTGCAAATCAATGAGCTCATATTCCACCACCTCTTGAAAAGTATCTACAGTAGAATTATGTGATACTAGATAAATATATCTATCCCATATCCTAGGGCATTTAACTTGGGATAGTTGGCAGAGGCCTCCAGCTTCACAAGCAACTGGTCAAAAGTTGATAAGCTATATAGCAGAGGTGTTTAAAAGTCCAATAGTCACTGTCAAATTTTTCTTTGGCCGCAAGTGATCACTAAGGGTAAATGCTTTTTTACAAAAAATGTAAAATAAAAACACCCAATATTTTTAGTTAAGGTTACGATTTTGTGTTGGACCGCATTCGTAGCTATCTTGGGCCACAGGTTGGACACTCCTGGTATATACAGTGTGACGTTATGCGAGGTGCCGTAATGGAAGGGCGATACTTGTTGCCTCGCATGCGATCATTTTGAGGTGACTAGCGAGAGCCCGACCCAGATTTTGCTAGCCACCGTGGCAGGGCTGGTTCTGGCCCGGACTTTCTGGTCCGCTGAAACCTCTCTCCACCTGCATTTAATGACCAGGAAGAGAGCAAAGGAGAGCTCTATCCTGGATCTCAGAGGGAGAAAACAGAGTGAGCTCTGTGTGCTAATTTGGACTCAAAGATAAAGGTTTGCACTGTGCTTATTTTTTGTGGATGTCGGGGACAGCCCCACACTGTATAGAGAGTAACCCGATTGTTTAGTTTAGCGCCGGACAGCGAAGTTTTTGTTTTCTGTTTTTTGTGTTTTGATCTTGCAAACCTGTCATAATAAACCTAGCAAGCCGCCAGATTTTAAAGAAACTGACCTCCATGCTGAATCCTTTCCTCTGAAAAGTGATCCCCGCGACCTAATCCCCCACACGTGGTGGAGTTCAGCGAGGCTACTTTCAAAGATGGAGGAAATGTTGAAGGCCCTGATGCAAGCCAATGCAGCCCAGCGGGAAACCAACCACCAGGTCACAGAGGCCCCTGCAGCTCAGCGAGAGGAGAGTCACCAGGCTATTGCAGTACAACACGCAGCTCTGCAGGAAACCAACCTCCGGGTTGCAGAGGCCGCTGCAGCACAACAGGCGGCTCAGCAGGAGGCAACTCGGCAGGCCATTGCAGCTCAGCGGGAGGAAAGTCGCCAGACTATTGCAGCACAACAGATGAACCGACAGTTGGTGGAGGCCCTGCTGGAGTTAAATAAGAGCCCCCCCCCCGACATTGGAACCAAAGTTGGTACCCGTCTCTTACCATATGCAGAAGATGACACCTGCGGATGACGTGGAGGTGTACCTCACGTCCTTTGAAAGAGTCGCTCTTCGCGAAGGATGGCCAAAAGAACAGTGGGCGGGACTGTTATCACCATTCTTGACAGGTGAACCCCAAAAAGCCTATTTCGATCTGGAAACAGATAAGGCCCAGGACTATGAGTCTCTAAAGGAACAGATACCCGCACGACTGGTGGTCGCCGTGGCATTCCGGACCCAGCGCGTGCATCAGTGGACCTACCGCACCGACAAGCCACCCCGTTCATAGATGTTTAACCTAGTTCACTTTATCAGGAAATAGCTAGTCAGAGACTGCCAAGTCCCCAGGTTGTGGAGCGCATGGTCATTGACCGCTATCTACAGGCGCTCCCTGCTGCTTTGAGGAAATGGGTCAGCCATGGGGACCCCAAAACTGCAAGCCAACTGGTGGACCTCAACGAGAGATACACGGCTGCTGAGGACTTGTTGCACCCATCTGCGCCCCTCTTCAATGTGTCTAGAGGTGAAAGATCGCCCGGCGGACCCAGTAAGACTGTCTTAGGGTTCAGGGGCTTGGGGAAATTTAATAAGACTGTTATGGCTAAAGAGACTGAGGGCTCTAGATCTGGAGACTGGCCAAATAAGCCAGGAAGATCTTGGGGACCCTTGAGAGGACTGGTTATAGAACATATACAGTGCTACTGATGCCATGCATTGGGCCATATTGCTGCCAATTGCCCCTGAATGATGAACCCATGCAATGCGAATATACTTATGTGAATAGACACCTTTCTCTTTTTGCACAGGTCGTATATACAGCATCATGTTCAAGTCACATGGAGAAGCAAATGTGTGTGATTTTTGTTGATGGGAGACCAGTCACTGCACTGCTTGACTCAGGTAGTGTGGTAACATTGGTAAAAAGTAATTGTGTAAACCCTGCAAGGTTACACCTGTAGCGCCCCCATAGTATAGGTGCTTTACTTTTGTAGATTTTTGATAGGAAGGAAAAATCTAGTCAGACCTGACTGTTGGTGCAGGCCTGAATGTTTTGATCTGGGCTAGGGGAGTAGCTCAGGGAGGGGCTGGAGACAGAGGGAAGGGACACCCCTTTGATATTCCTCCCCCTTGAGCTTGGAAAGTTCTGGAAAGGGGGATGGAGGAGGGGGTGTCACTTCCTGATGCATGAAAAGGAGCTCTGACCAACCCAGCGGCTGGATTGGCAGGGGGCAAGCCTCCTTAAATACAGCAATCTTCCAGCAGGTGTCAGTAGAGTTTCGGGTGGAAGAGGGAGGATGTAGTCAGGAGCAGTGGAGCAGGCCTTGCCCGGGAGAGGATCCCACTTCTGGGGGGGGGTGAACCTGAGGTCTGGGTGCAGCCAACAGGGAGTCAGCTCCTGGAGTGGCACAGGAGAAGCAGGAGAGCAGCTGAGGTCTACATGGAAGGAGACTCTTTAAAGGAATCCACCATAAAGTCAGTGAGTGGCGCCCTCTGGGAGTTGGAGGACATGGCTGGGACAGTCTGGGGGGGAGAGAGAGCAGTTTGTGGAAGCCAGGAGGAGCCAACCAAGGGGAAGGAGAGCCATTAGACTGCAGGACAGACCAGATGGGTCTGGAGGATGGGCTTGGAGTAGTAGTTCATCCAAAGACCCTGCTAGCACCAATGTACTTTGCTACACACGAGAGGCTGCCTGGTTTCAGTGAGAAAAGCCTGCAGCTCTCACCCACAAAGGGTAGTTCAGAGGCCTTGCAAGCAGCTGCAGCAGGCCTCACCATGTGCTAGCTGTGGTGAAGAAGTGGTGTCATGACGTCTGATAAATTTCCCTTCAGACCAGGAGGACAGGTGCAATGGTCAGCAAGTAGGGTGCTGGAGAGAAGTACAGGAGAAGTGTAACGGTCAGCAAGTAGTGTGCTGGAGGTGAAGAAGTGTCTATACCGGAGGTGTATATAGTATGTCCTGTGTTCAATTACTGGGCATCCCACAGTCATCTCTAATCCCTATCTAAGTTCAAACCCCTAAATAAAACAACAAAAACAAAGTACCAGCCTGTTCAGTGACTTTTGGATGCGTGGAATACGTGTGATTGGGAGCAGCAGGCGGGTGGATCACAACTTTCAGCCACTCTTAGGGAGCACATGACTACACACCCTAGTACTGTCGGAGTAATTTGCATGCATGGGGACACTTGTGACTACCAGATGGCTGTGGTTGAGATTGACACCCCTTGCGGTAGTGTGACTCATTGAGTGGGGGGTGGTACCTTCACTACTTTATGACACCCTAGCAGGCAGGGATATTTTCCCCATTTTTGGAGGTTCTGAGAAGGAATAGGGAGTCTGGAGGATAGAGCTTCCCCTGCTGCGGAAGCATGGGACCTCTCACCAGACCCGTTTTGCCAAATGGAATGGGAAACTGGTGGCAGGACCGTGGAGGGAGGAGACCCTCTTCCTTTTCCTGTACTGGCTGGGGAGCCGGAGGAGCTGGAAGATAGCTCACAGCGGCTGGGGGCTAATGACCCCGACAATGTCTCTGACCCTGACTGTGAGAGTGAACCAAATGTAGTACTTGACTTAGAGGTCCGGAGAGAGGACTTCTGTACAGAACAACTACGGGATGTCACTCTCCTTAGAGGCCAGAGAAAATGTCAAGGTAATGGATGGGGAACCTGTGGACTCTAATTGGGGGGTGTCTTTTCCCTTCATGGCGCTTAAAAATGATTTGTTGTATCAGGTGGTGAAACACAGGGAGGACCAAGTGGAACAGCTAGTGGTTTGCACTTTCTGCAGGATGGTGCCAGATGTGGCCCATGGGCATGTAATGGGGGACATCTGGGTATGGAGAAAACCAGGGAGAGAATAACCCAGAGATTCTTCTGGCCTGGGTTGTATGCAGATGCCAAAGAAAATTTTGAATCATGCCCTGAGTGTCAAATGACGGCCCCGTCACCCCATTTTCGTAGTCCCACTTCCCATAATTGAAGTGCAATTTGAGCGAATTGGCATGGATCTTGTGGGACTAGTAGTAAAATCTGCCCGGGGACACCAGCACATCCTGGTGATCCTGGACTATACGACCCGCTATCCTGAGGCCATACCCTTGCAGAATACCTCCACTAAGACTATAAGGAGCTGGTCCAGGTGTTTAGTCGGGTGGGGATTCCTAAAGAAATCTTGACGAATCAGGGTACCCTGTTTATGTCCAGAGTGACCAGAGAATTGTGCACGTTGTACAAAATCTCCCATATCCGTACCTCTGTTTACCACCCCCAAACTGACGGTCTGGTGGAAAGGTTTAACAAGACCCTCAAGAGTATACTAAAAAAGGTGGTGGATAAAGATAGGAGAAATTGGGATTTTTTGCTGCCGTACCTCATGTTTGCCATACGAGAGGTTACGCAGATATCTACAGGGTATTCCCCTTTGAACTCTTGTATGGTAGACATCCCAGGGGCTGTTATATGTCGCAAAAGAGACTTGGGAAGGAGAGGCCACCCCATACAGAAGCATCATAGAGCACGTCTCCTTGATGCAGAATAGAACTGTCCTGGCCCTTGTACGAGAGCATATAGAGCAAACCCAGGAAGCCCAGAGAAGGGTTTACAATTGGGGTGCCAAAACACAAACTTTCAACCCCGGAGACAGCGTGCTGGTGCTAGTCCTTACAGTTGACAGTAAATGCCTGGCAAAGTGGCAGGGTCCCTTTGAGATTAGGGAAAAGAGTAAGGGAAGTAAACTACAAAGTTTACTAGCCAGGGAAAAGGAAACCGGAGCAGATTTATCATGTTAATCTCCTTAAACCGGGGAAGGACAGAGAGAGTTTATTGCCGGTGCCCACTCCCCAAAAGGACAAGTTACCCCTAACCCCGGATGTCCCCATAACCAAGTCCTTGATGCAACAAAACGACATTAAGGAATTTGTCAGTAAAAATAAAGACTTTTTCTCTTCCCTACCCGGACTGACCACTGTACTACAACATGGCATAATCACTGAACCAGGAGTCTGTGTAAATGTAAAACCCTACTGAATACTTGAGGCTAGACGAGAGGCAGTGAGGAGATAAATAAAAACCATGTTGGAGTTAGACGTGATAATGGAGTACCACAGCGCCTGGTCAAGCCCTATAGTACTGGTCCCAAAGCCCGATGGCACTATCCGGTTCTGTAACTATTTCAGAAAGCTAAATGAAGTGTCTAGGTTTGACGCATACCCGAAGTCGCAGGTTGACGAACTTGTGGATAGGTTGGGAGGTGCCCCGTACATAACAACCCTAGACCTAACTAAGGGATACTGGCAGATCCCCCTAACGGAGTCAGCAAAGGAAAAAAAACAGCCTTGTCTACCCCTGAGGGGTCCTTCCAATACAAGCGAATGCCGTTTGGTCTGCATGGGGCCCCTACATCCGTTCAGAGGATGATGAACAAAACTTTGAGGCCGCATCGGCCCTATGGGAATCCCATCTGCCCCGGGTGGAGGCAGGGGTAGATTTGCTGAGGGTAGCAGTTTTAACAGCCAACCCGAAAAAGGGTGCCATAGGTCTAGAGGAGGCCAAATACCTTGGTATGTTATTGGTCGGGGTCTGATCAAGCCCCAGACCAATAAGATCAAGGCCATTCTAAAGTGGCCCCAATCGGTGAACAAGAAACAGGTTTATGCTTTCCTGGGGATTACAGGGTGTTACCGACGCTTCATCCCCGACTTTGCCACCATTGCCATCCCTCTGACCGATCTGACAAAGGGTAGAGGGTCAGTTGAAGCCGCTGCTCGTGACCCCAGACTTCACAAAGGAGTTTGTGGTTCAAACTGACGCCTCTGAGGTGGGACTAGGTGCTGTTCTATGCCAGATCAGAGATGGGGAGGAGCACCCAGTCGTTTACTTAAGCAGGAAGCTTAATAGGCATGAAAGGAATTATGCCATTGTGGAGAAGGAGTGCCTGGCTATCAAGTGGGCTTTAGAGGCCCTAAAATACTACCTGCTTGGAAGGCCATTCAGGCTAGTCACCACCCATATTCCTCATAAAACACTTCACATTTTTTAAAATGGAAAATAAATCAAAATAAAATGGGGGAGATATGGGCACGTCTTGCAGAGCATAGGAGTAACAGTTTGTCCAATCTTTTTCAACAGTGGACAAATTCTAAACATTATCAAGTCCTAATTTCTCTTTGTCTTGTTGAGTTGAGGATATCTTTTGTTCCAGCATGATGTTTTCTGTCAGAACTGTGGTATTTTTGCTGTTAAGTTGACTTGTTCCTGCTTTGCATATTCCTTATGAACTGTATGGAAGATGCAGTGTCAGGCACTTTCCATACTTTTAAGGTGTTATTTTTTTTAGTACTGGCCTTCTACAGCTCACTTTATAACCTTAGGTGTATATGTAATGCATTTGAACATTTATGATTATTTTATTCCATTCTCTTTAGGAATATGATGAAGAATGGGCAAAAAAGATACAGAGCGAGAAGTTTCGCTGGCACAATTCTCAGTGGCTTGAAATGGTGGAGAGTCGCCAGCTGGATGAAAATGAGCAATATTTATATGGTGATGAGCCTATTGAACCATTTATCCATGAAGATGACATTCTAGAGAGACCTGATTTGTACTATAGTGCAGGTAAATGCAATACGCATTAAATAGTGGTTAATGCAGACGTATTAAGACATAGTTTAACTAATATGACATTGAAAATGTTATACAGTGCCTTGAAAAGGTATTCGTATCCCTTGAAATTTTCAACATTTTGTCATGGTACAACCACAAATGTAAATGTATTTTATAAAATAATGTAAAGGGATTTTATGTGATAGACCAAAACAAAGTGGCACATAATTGTGAAGTGGAAGGAAAATGATAAATGTTTTTCAAAATAGTTTAAAAATAATAATTCAAATAATTATCTGAAAAGTGTGGGGTGCATTTGTATTCGGCCCCCCTGAGTCAGTACTTTGTAGAACCACCTTTCTCTGCAATTACAGCTGCGAGTCTTTTTGGGGATGTCTCTACCAGCTTTGCACTTCTAGAGAGTGACATTTTTGCCCATTCTTTTTTGCAAAATAGCTCAAGCTCTGATTGGATGGAGAGCGTTTGTGAGCAGCAATGTTGAGGTCTTGCCACAGATGCTCAATTGGATTTAGGTCTGGACTTTGACTGGGCCATTCTAACACATGGATATGCTTTGATCTAAGCCATTCCATTGTAGTGCTGGCTGTATGTTTAGGGTCGCTGTCTTGCTGGAAGGTGAACCTCTGGCCCCAGTCTTAAGTCTTTTGCAGACTCTTTTTTTATTCTAAGATTGCCCTGTATTTGGCTCAATCCATCTTCCCATCACACCACACTTTTTAGATATTTATTTGTAAAAAAAAAACTTGAAAACCATTTATCATTTCTCTTACGTTCACTGACAGACGCAGCCTTCCTTGACATGTGGGTTATATGCAGATCCTACTAGGAGTTAACTAGGCAAAAAGAAAGAAAGCAAGCTGGCCCCTCCCAGGGGGCCATCCTCTTTCTCTCCCATATAACCCCCCTGCTCTGCTCAGCATATTAGTTTTAATATGCCTAGTGCAAGGAATTGACCTGGCTCCCTTATGGGACCTGCAGTTTAGATTTTTCAGCTATCACTTTTTTATTTTTTCAAGCAATCTGATGAAGACTGCTATCAAGAAGCCGGCTGGGGCATAAAGGATAACTAGCATCCTGCAAATTCCCCAGCACGGCCGAGCGATGCGAGCTAGTCCTATGCTGAGGCGGGACCCGCCGCATCGTGCCCGTTCCGTGTGGGCGGCCAGTGGGTGACCCCCACTTACGCCCGGTGACCGGCCTCGGTGCCTGTCCAGGGGCTTGGCCTGCAGCATCCCTTTCCGGATAGGGAGGAAGGTCTGCGACCGGGTGGCTACCCACTACGCCCTTCGGAGTGGTGAGTGACCCCCCTCTTCCCCACTGTAGTGCGGAGGGGGGGCGCTGGGCGTACTGTAGCGTTTTTAGGCCCACCAGTGGAGGGTGGTCACTGGGCTAGTGTCCCTCTGGGTGTCCTCGCCCCCCTCCCTCTCCTCCGCTCTGCACCCTGTTCAACAAAAGCATCTGTGCGTTTTTCTACCCCCATGCGGTGATCTGCTGCCGTTTTGCGGCGGATCGCCGCCGTTTTGCCGTAGCCCCAGCCATTTTGCTGAGGGTTTCCCTCTAGTGTCAGTGGTGGCCATTTTCCTGTAGTCGCGCCTGTATACAGGCTTTTGGCCTCTTGTGGGTGATCTCGGCAGCCATATTGGATGTCCCTGGAGCAGTGTAAAACGTGCTGCTGCCGTTTTACTTTCCTTTTCAGTGGGACAGCGTGGCTGAAGACAAACGGCGCTTCTTTCTGGCGGTCCTTGTTTATGCACTCCTGCTGGGAGCAGCTCTGTGGCACAAAACAGCAATTATAGCTGGGCCTTCCCTGGGGTGCGGTAGCGGTGGGTGCAGTCCTCCTGGGGTCTCCCTGGCGTTCTGTGGGGCGGTGGTGGGGCTGCATTGTGGGGGTGTCAGTCCATTCCTTTGCAAAATTTGACTGTCATTTCGGTGGTGCGATGGCAGATAATCCTGCAGGCCCTTCTGAGGAGAGTCAGCGGCAGCGCAGCCTGCGCTGGGACACTGGTGTCCTTGGATCAGTTGAGGGCAGTGTTTGGGGAATTTCTTCCCCCGGTGGGGCCGAGCAATGCTCTGGGGGCCCCTAAAATATGCCCACCTCCCCCTTGTTCCTCAGGGGACGATTTTGAACCGGAAATGGCTTCGGGGGTCACAGGGACCCCCGTAGAGCTCTCGGAGGGTGAGCTGGTACCCTCAGACAACGAAGAGGACCAGGGGGCCTCAGTTGCGCGCGAAAAAGTCGCAAGCGTCCACATATGTTTGTGGGTCTGCTAGGCCGCCCAGGTCGCCTAAGGTTTATCCCTATGATACATTTTTTGACCACCCGATCTATCAGGAATGACAGCGTCCGCAGAATTCCTTCGCCCTACCTAAACGCTTCGCTATATGCTATCCTTTTGAGGATAGATTTGTGAAGAAGTGGGCGTCTCCCACAGTGCATCCTCCGGTGGCTCGCCTGAACAAGGCAACGACCATTCCGTTGGAAGGGTCCCCCTCTTTTAAGGACCCAGCCGATAGGCGGATGGAGGCAGTGTCCAAGGCACTTTTCCTGTTGGCAGGATCAGCCATGCGGCCGGCCCTGGCGTCTGCCATGACGGCACAATATCTGTCTGATGGTATAGCAGAGCTGCAAACTGATTTGGACTGGGGAAGGACGCTGGATGCGTCACAAAGGGCAGGACTTTTGTTTCAGGGTATTCCGTTCCTGTGTGATGCAGCTCTGGACCTGCTTCCCATGTTGTCTAAGATGTCTGTTTTTGCAGTCATTATCAGACAAGTTCTCTGGTTATGGTCGGGTGACCACGCGTCTAAGAAAAGTCTTGCGGACCTTCCCTTTCAGGGTGGCCATCTCTTTGGGCCACAGTTGGATGAAATCATCAAGGATTTCACTGGTGGGAAGAGCACTTTCCTTCCGGAGCCCAGACGGCGGGAGTTCCGCCGCAAGCAAGGGCCTGTCTCTTCGGGTCAGAAGAGGTTTTTTCGTGCCCCTGGTGCAGCGGGCAAGGGGTTGAGGCCCGGCAAGCCTGGCGCAGGGGCCGGGAAGCATCCTTGGCAACGCAAGAACGAAACGTGGACTGCCCGCATTTCCAACCGGTGGGTGCAGGAAGTGGTGTCCTCCGGGTACAGAATAGAGTTCAGCACTCTACCCCCAGACAGGTTCTTCCCATCGAACTTGAGACTCCCTCAGGGGCGTCGGGAGACCCTCTTAGGGGCTGTTCAGGCACTCTCCGACCAGGGGGTGATCGTGCCAGTACCTCAGTTGAAGAGGTTTCACGGTTTCTACTCGAACCTATTTGTGGTCCCCAAAAAAGGGGGGGGTCAGGCCAGTTCTGGACCTAAAGGCACTAAACCACTTTGTGAGAGAAAATTTCGGATGGAGTCCGTCCGTTCGGTCGTGGCCGCCCTGCACCAAGGGGAGTTCTTGGCGTCTCTGGATATCAGGGACGCGTATCTCCACATTCCCATTTGTCCCCCTTCACTACCAATTTGTGGCACTTCCCTTCGGTCTAGCCTCGGCTCCCCGGGTGTTCACCAAGCTAGTAGCCCCGGTGCTGGCGCTATTGAGGCAGAGGGGCATTGCGGTGGTAGCATACCTCGACGACCTGCTCCTGAGAATGAAGTCTGCTTCGGCTCTGAAGGAGAACGTGACTATCACCATAACCTAGTTACAGGACTTCGGCTGGCTGATCAATCTGCAGAAGTCGACGTTGACACCTTCTTGTCGCCTGGAATATCTGGGTCTTATTCTGGACACGGAACAGGCGAAGGTGTTCCTGCCTCTAGCCAAGTTGCTGACTCTGCAAGCAGCGGTGCGAACCCTGCTGTCACGCCGGTGGTCTTCCTTATGGTTTTGTATGCGGGTGTTGGGGCTCATGGTTTCAGCCTTCATTCCACCAGGGCTGTTAGCACTTCCTGGGCTTTCAGACACCAGGCTTCGGTGTCACAGGTGTACAAGGCGACCACTTGGGCCTCGGTGCACACGTTTACTAAGTTTTATAAAGTTGATGTGTCAGCATCTTCGGATGTTGCTTTTGGCCGTAAAGTTTTACAAGCGGCAGTGTAGGCACGGCTGGTGCCTCCTGAGAGGTTTCTGTTGGGTACAGTTGTCGTTTGCCCACCCCTCTTTTATGACACAGCTTTGGGACATCCCCACATGTGAAGGAAGGCTGCGTCTGTCAGTGAACGTAAGAGAAAAAGGGATTTTATTATAACTTACCGTAAAATCCTTTTCTCTGAGTTCACTACAAACGCAACACCCACCCCTCTGCGTTGTGTTTGTACGGCTTGTTACGAACTGATATGCTGAGCAGGGGGGTTATATGGGAGAGAGAGAGAGGACGGCCCCCTGGGAGGGGCCAGCTTGCTTTCTTTCTTTTTTGCCTAGTTAACTCCGAGTAGGATCTGCATATATCCCACATGTCAAGGAAGGCTGCGTCTGTCGGTGAACTCAGAGAAAAGGATTTTACGGTAAGTTATAATATCCCTTTTTATCCTTCCACTTCACAATTATGTGCCACTTTATGTTGGTCTATCACATAAAATCCCAATAAAATACATTTACATTTTTGTTTGCAACATGACAAAATGTGGAAAATGTCAAGGGGTAAGAATACTTTTTCAAGGCACTGTAGTTTGCCTCATGTGGAGTTTGTCATTGCTGACACCTTTTTGAAATTGCTAGTTGCCTGAATTATTTCAGAAAAACATCTCTGCCTGGATTATTTGAGTCACTGAAACAAACATGCAGCAAATGAAATCAGAGTGATCTTTATACCTGGTTTAGACAAGTAACAAAGTATTGAAGCCATTTGATTAGCATGGCCCCAGACAGCTACACTGTCTACATCAGGGGTGTCAAACTCCATTTCATCGAGGGCCGCATTAGCCATATGGTTGCCCCAAAAGGGCCGGTTGTATCTGGGGTGCGATACGTAAAAAGTGCTGGGTACAAGAGTACGTTATGTACAGAGTGCAGAACTGAGGTTTATGCTATGTACAGAGTGCAGGGTTCAGGAGTGCGTTACATACAAAGCTCAGGGGTATGCTGTGTACAGAATGCAGGGTTTAGGGGTGCGCTATACACAATATGCAACACCAACTCCCTCACTGAGGCATCCTTGCATCTCTCTCCTACCTTGCCTAGCTCTACTACCTCCCTCTGTAGGCAGCTTTGTCTCACCTTGCAGGGAGCAAAAGCGGAGGGTGAAAGTTGGAGGTGGCAAAATGGAGTTCTTCCACATTCCGGCTGCAAAACTGGGTGCGAGGGCCACATGACAAGGCCTGGAGGGCCGCATTCGGCCCGCGGGCCTTGTGTTTGACATATGTGTTGTAGAATAAATCCAGTACAGTATATGGGTGCCTAAACTATGATTGATGGCTTTATATATAATGGATCTATATAGTTTTAACAAAGAGCTGTTGCTTTACACTCTTCATAATGTCAGCCATGCTTTTTTAGCACGTTTTGTGTTACCATTTCCGAGAATATGCTGACCTTCTGGTTACCTAAATCTAAATATTCATTCAGTTTTCATATTTAAAGTGGAACTTTAGGCAGAATATTAAGTCCTGCCAGATCACTTCAGGCTGACCCCTTTGGCAGGTATAGCTATGTAAAACACTAATAAAAAAGTGTCTATACGGTTTACATTCTCAGTTGCTCAGCATTTTTAAGGCACCGCTGATTTTGTAGTGGGCGATCTGCTGACATCCTTAACCCCTTGCTTACCAGGCCTTTTCTGGCACTCCTCTCCTACATGTAAAAATCATCATTTTTTTGCTAGAAAATGACTCAGAACCCCCAAACATTATATATGTTTTTTTAGCAGGGACTCTAGGGAATAAAATAGCAATCATTGCAACTTTTTATATCACATGATATTTGCGCAGGAATTTTTCAAACGCGTTTTTTGGCAAAGAAACAGTTTAGTGAATTAAAAAATACAAAACAGTAAAGTTAGCCCAATTTTTTTGTATGTTGTATGTTTGTATGTTACGCCGAGTAAATTGATACCCAACATGTCACGCTTTAAAATTGCGAACACTTGTGGAATTGCGCCAAATGTTGGTACTTAAAAAGCTCCATAGGCGACGCTTTAAAACATTTTACAGGTTACATGTTTAGGGTTACAGAGGAATTGTTGCTCTCGCTCTAATGCACGCGGCGATACCTCACATGTGTGGTTTGAACACCGGTTACATATGTGGGCGGGGCTTACGTATGCGTTTGCTTCTGCGCGCGAGCTCGCGGGGACGGGGGACTTTAATTTTTTTTTTATTATTATAATTTATTTTGCTTTTATTTTTTTATTTTTACACTGTCTCTTTAATTATTTTTTTTTTATCACTTTTATTCCTATTACAAATAATGTAAACATCCCTTGTAATAGGAATGGTACGTGACAGGTACTCTTTATGGAAAGATGTGGGGTCAATATGACCTCACATCTCTCCTGCAGGCTGGAAAGACTGAGATCAGAAAAAAAAAATTCCGATCCTTTCCAGCCGTGATCACGGCTTTGTTTACAAAAGTCGGCCCGGACGTGACGTCATAGCGTCGCGCCTGGGCCTCCGAGGGTCATAGAGATGACTGGTGACCAGATGGTCATCAGTCATCTCCCTGACGACAATCCGTCGGCGACGGATTCCTTCTCCCTGCCGCCGATCGTACGGGCGGCACGGGAGAAGCACCGAATGGTGGCGGGAGGGGGGGACGTCCCCTCCTGCTGCCTATAAGAATGATCAAGCGGCTGAACTGCTGCTATGATCTTTCTTATTGTGTACAGAATCGCCAGCCTAAAAAAATTATATCTGAACGGTGCCTGTAGCTGCTGGCACCGTTCAGATATCACCCCTCAAAGTCCAAGACGTCCATGGACATCCTACCGACGGGAAGGGGTTAAACAGAAATGAAACCCTTATATCTTTTACAGCCAAGGAAGTTTCTTCTGCTTTGATCTGCTACTGCCATGGTGTTTCACATGTGATCAGTTATGACAGCAGCCATTTGATGGTTTGACAGTTTGGTTGAGGACACAAGCAAATGTGACAGTTAGCAATCCCAGCATTCCAGGAATGTAACTGTTTTTTTAAACCGTTAGAGCTCATTCACACTTGCTTCGGCTTCAACACACATTAACGGCTAGTTTACACTTGCTTCAAAACAAGGCTTCGGACACGCTTTAAAACTCTCTGAACACTAGTCAAAGCTCCTGTTACTAAATAAAATGGTTAGCTTACAGTCCTGTTTACACCTTGCTTTTGCTTTGGCTTTGTTTCAAAAATTATACCCCATGTCACTTTAGTTGTGCTTCAAAGCGTCTTCAAAGCCTCCATAGAAGTCTTTCGCAAAGCTCGCTTGAAGCCCCATCAAAGCCCCACAAAGCCTCACTAAAGCCTCATCGAAGCCCCACCAAAGGCTCATCGAAGCTCCACCAAAGGCTCATCGAAGCCCCATCGAAGCTCCACCAAAGGCTCATCGAAGCCCAACTGAAGCCTCATCGAAGCACTAAGCAAAAGCAAGGTGTAAACAGGACTGTAAGCTGACCATTTTATTTAGTGACAGGAGCTTTGACTGGCGTTCAGAGAGCTTTAACAAAGCGTGTCTGAGGCCCTGTTTTGAAGCAAGTTGATGTAAACTAGCCCTAAAATTGATGGGTTTAGTTCCGCTTTAATTTACTGCTGTTCAGGGGCTCTGGGCTTCAGCAAATTGTCAGCCCCCGGCAAAAAGAAACAGGAGCAATGCTCGAGGCAATTTATAGCACACACTCATTTTGGTAGCATAATTATTAATGTGGAATGTTGCTAAATAACAATATTTTTTTTATCAAATTGTTATGGGTAAGTTAAATCCTTTTGAGATTTGCAGCAACTGTTTACTATGCATCAGTTCAAAATTGCTTACTTTTTGCATCTTTCTTCTTTTTCTGTATTTTTAAAATGAATAACTATAGCTGAATGATTTCTTTAGTGATTCTACCTTTAACGTTTAGAGTTATATTCATCCGTAAACCAGTATTGTTTGCATTTAGGTTTAGTATTTTTGTATACAGTATTTATTAGAAAACATGTTTCCCTTTACCAACATTTACTCATTACTGTGTAATTAGCACATATGCCAGTTCAATGGTGTCTTGTCATCATAGGTCAAGCCTAGCTTTAAAAATGTTGCTGAAAGAGCTATGAAACTCTAGTTTATATAGAAAAAGTAAACGTTATGAGGGTAAATTTTATATATGTTGTTTTCTTTGCTAGAAGGATTGATGCCACCTGAAGTTGCAGTGAGTCCAGACTTTTTCAATGATTATCAGCTGCAAAATGGAGACCTTGTTGGTCAGCACTCATTTAGCACTGGGTTAGTATGTCAATACATGCTTTGTTGCCCTCTCTGTATCTCTGTTTGCAGCTACTGTATGTATATCCTAGTATGCATAGCAAGCTGTTTGGAAGACCATTGTCTAATGCACAAATATGCACAGCAGTTTGGTTTGGAAATGTTCTGCCCATTACTTTACCCCGTGTCAGAGCACAAATGGTTCATGAACACTTATGGCTCACTTTTCATGCACAGCATTGATTTAAAAAAAGTTAAATTATTAAGATGTGGTAAGTTCCTTAAAAAGAATGTATAGTGGATTTGTACACACTTCATTTAATATTGTGGTCAGCAATAAAAAATAAAAATTGTTTGACAAATGGGAAAAAGTGCATACTAAAACTATGAGATAAAAAAGTGCAGCTCTAAATGTAACTAAACAGCCAATAACCTTAACATATCAGCATAATAAAGTGCACTGTGCGATATAAAAAAATTTAAATGACATAACCGTCATCTACTTGAATGGTCCAAATAGTGAATAGAGACAAAGATTGACTTAAGGAGCCACCACGACAAGTCTTGTCATGATGTGGTGACTCCTTAAGTCAATTTTTGGACTTCTCTTCACAATCACCATTGAAATTAACTTTTGTCTCTATTCACTATTTGCACTATTCAAGTAGATGATGGTTATGTCATTTAAATCTTTTATATTGCACAGTACACTTTATTGTGCTAACAAGAAACTAAAATACACCCCTGAGTGCTGACTTCCCTATCATATTAGCTGATCTTGAGAGCCTGTGGTCTGTGCAGTCTGTCACTAGCAGCTCTCATAGTCTCCTCTGCCTGTCTTCAACTCCCCCTCCCTCTCATGTATGAATGTGACAAGACTGTTCAGACCAAGCTTGTTGTTGGAAAGAAAGTGCAGAGGGGTAATGAAGGTGACAAGACTGTGCAGAGCGGTAATGCAGGTGACAAAGTGCAGAGCGGCAATGAAGGTGACAAGAATGTGCAGAGCGGTAATGAAGGTGACAAGAAGGTGCAGAGCAGTAATGAAGGTGACAAAAATGTGCAGAGCAAGCATGGTGGTAAAAAAGTGCTGAGCGGTAATGAAGGTGACAAGAATGTGCAGAGCAGTAATGAAGGTGACAAGAATGTGCAGAGCGGTAATTAGGGTAACAAGAATGTGCAGAGCGCGTAATGAAGGTAACAAGACTGTGCAGAGCAAGCATGGTGGTAAAAAAGTGCTGAGCGGTAATGAAGGTGACAAGAATGTGCAGGGCAGGAATTCTAAGAATAAGGTGGTGATGAAAATAACCATTGAGCTGAAGAAGTAAATTATACAAAGGCATGAATGTGGTATTCATGTGACTGATCTGGCCTTGGAGTACAAGATGGAGAAGTCGACAATCTAGACTATTTTAAAGAAGAAAGCTGCCATCAAAGGAGCTGATGTGGCAAAAGGAGTAACAATGTTAGCCAGAGGATGCAAGTTCTAGAAGAGGTAAAAAAACGTTTGTGTGGTTAAATGAGCTGCTGACAGGTGATGGCATTAGTGAAGCTATGATCTGTGAAAAAGCCAGGAAATTGCACAGTGATTTACTGAAAAAAATCCTCTACAAGTGCAGCAAGTGAAGAATTTAAAGCCAGTAGAGGGTGGTTTGAAAAATTCTGCAAGAGAAGTGGCATCCACAGTGTGAAAAGACATGGCTTCCAGTTCTGACAAGGCCGCTGCAGAAGCCTACAAGATATAATTTGCGGAATTCATAAAGACAGAAGGATACGTTGCTCAACAAGTGTTCAACTGTGATGAAACAAGGCTCTTCTCGAAATAGATGCGGAACAGAACCTATATCACGCAGGAGGAAAAGGCACTGCCAGGGCACAAGCCCATGAAGGACAGATTGACCCTTTTGCTGTGTGGGAACTCAAGGGCCGATCTGAAGATTAAGCCACTACTGGTGTACCATTCCCAAACCCCTCGTGCATTCAGGGAACAGCATGTGAACAAGGCCAGACTGCCCAGCATGTGGGCCAATGCGAAAGCTTGGGTCACAAGGCAATTGTTCATGGAATGGCTGCACAAGGTGTTTGCACCCACCGTATGAAAATATCTTTCTGACAACCAACTGACTGAAAGGTGCCTTCTTCTGATGGACAATGCCCCGGCACACCCTCCAGCCTTGATGGATGATATTGACGAGGAGTATGACGTGATAAAGGTCAAGTTCCTCCCCCCAACAAGACACCTCTTCTGCAGCCCATGGACCAGCAAGTGATCAGCAATTTCAAGAAGCTGTACACAGAGGCGCACTTCACTAGGTGTTTTAATGTCACTGAAAAGACGACCTTGAGTCGGAAAGAATTCTGGAAGAAACAATTCAATGTTCTCCACCTCATTAACAAAGCCTGGGAAGATGTCACTCACCGAACCTTAAACTCAGCCTGGAGGAAACTCTGGCCGGAATGTGTCACTGAACATGACTTTGAAGGATCTGATGCAGAGGTGGTGGAGGAGATCGTGTCCATGGGCAAGAGTATGGGTCTTGATATCGACGGTGCAGACATAGAGGAGCTTGTGGAATATAAGGAGGAGCTGACCACAGAAGAAATTTCTGAACTCCACAGTGAGCAGCAGAAGGAGTTTATTGAGGACCATTCCACTGAGGAAGACAGGGAGGAGGTTAGCAGTGATGCCATAAAATCCATTATGAAAAAATGGAATGAGCACCATGATTTTTTTTGAGAAGCACCACCCCAACATAACTGTAACAGAGTGTTAAATCTGATGAACGATAACGTGGTCTCTCATTTCCGGAGCGTTATGCAGTGCAGGAAAAGATAAGTGACATTGGACAGATTTTTCGCCAAACTGAGCCTGCGGCTAAGAGAAAAAGAAGAAACCCCTGAAGGAGATCTCCCCAATGTCTTTATGGAGGGAGACTCTCCCTCTGAACAATAACCGCCTTCCTCCACGCCAGAAGTCGTCTCAAGCAAGGTGTTCTCTCTCTTCATACTGTACTGTGCTTTGTTTCATTTTTTTGTGGTTCAAAAGAAAAGTTAAGAATGGATTAACCTGATTTACGTGGAACGAATTAAGTTCATGAACCGAGGTATCATTGTACTTTAACACCTAGAGGACAAAATTTTGACATTGATTTAAATAATTTTTATTAATATTGATTAATAGGTATACTGTATCTATTATAATGATAAATTTTATTGGAACATATGTTTATGTAGGTAATTTCAGTAAGAACATACTGAGATAAATAGTAGATTAGGTATGGAAAGAGTTTGGCGTTCAGTTGGTGCCTCACCTTAAGCCAGCCTTTATCAACCCAAATTGCCCAAAAATTGTGTACAAGACAGTGGGTGGATTAAACCTGCTTTTTGTTACACAAAGCCACAGATTTTCATTGTGTAATGGTACATCCCTAGGCACTGCATCCTTACAACTGCTGACGCCATTGGTTGATGAGTACTGGGGTCAATGTTCGCTACATGGGGGAGAGGAACTGAGGATGAAGAAATGCTGGAACACTAATCAGTGCCATGGTGTACAAAAGTGTATTTGCTTTGAAAGAATAAATCACCTCTAATATTGGGTGTTCTATGTATGGATGCTGTTGCAATATGTAAAACTATTAGCTGAGTTTTTTAAATTTTAGAATGGGGTGCCTTGAGATCGTTCATAATTTTAAAGGGTGCCTTGACTGGAAAAAGGTCGCGAAACACTGCCTTAAATAGCTTCATCAAAAGAAAAGTACAAATCAGTGCTTAAAGTAGAGCTAAAGACATGTTTTTCATTTTGTAAGGAAGGGCTATAACCTGTCGTTTATTTTATTTTAATTTTTTTTGCCATCCCATTTTTTTGTCCCATTGAGATTTCCATTCACTTCTATAGCAAAAACAAGAAGTTAGAGGAAATCCCCCCAAAGTGAGGGAGTCCCTGGTGGTCTCCAAGATCACTAGAACTAGTGTTTCCATTGGAAGATTTCCTGTTCTATTCCTCTTCTGGTGAAACCCAAAATTTTGGGATTTTCTTTCATTTTCACTTCTGGTGATAATGGTAAACAGGAGAAGTAGTATGAATCTTCTTAACAGGGGCACAGACAGGAATGGTCATTTCACATATTTGCAGTTTGCTTTTAAACCATTTGTGCAGTATTTTTTGTGGTGTGTTGTGTTTTTTGCACACGTTTTTCATGTGTTTTTTGATGCGTTATGTGTTTTGCATTTTTTATGCTTTTTTTTCCACAATTTGTTGTTGGACAGATTAAAAAATGCAAATTGCGGCAACAACGCACTACATGCTCTTCTGCAGCTTCTCCATTGAAGTCTATTGAACCAAAAAAGCACCGTGTTCCCTGTTCCTGACCTTTTCCAGAAATGTAGCGGCTGAAAAAAGCATAAATGTGAATGTGTCCCATAGGAAACCATGTTAAATGAACTGTAGCGCGTTTCTGCAAAAAGTACCAAAAAAACGCATAGGTGTGAACCAGGCCGAATAATAACCTGACAGATGTTCTAATCCCTCTCCACTCTGTCCAAGAGTCTTGGTATTTGCTTGAGTGCCTAAGATTTTAGGACTCGTGTGCTTGTACAAAAATCTGAAGGATCTTGCAGGCAATATATGCACACATAGCAAAAGAAAAAAGTCAAGTACAGTATAGCCTAGCAACTGAATTTCAACAAACCCTTCCATAGCTATGTGACAGTGACATAACAAATCAGGGTTATATTTGGCTAAACAACTGGCATGAAAATATGTGGCATCTCAGGGTAACACAAAGATTATGTTAGAAATTAGAAGTATTCAGTGAGCCTAGGCTCACACATGTGCAGGAAATGCATTGATCCATGCGCCCTTCCGCACCGCATTGCAATCGTTTGTGATCTGCTGCAGGCGTCAATACAAAGTTAATAACACCCCAAACGCACAATGCAGGTTGCCTGCACAAATTTACCATTCAATGCTGTTGTAGTGCAGCTGCAAAAAAGGTGCCTGCACTTCTTTGGTGCAGTTTGAGTACATTCAAAATGAATGGGCTCAAATTGCACCACACTGAATCACATGCGAGTGTCTTAGGAATGCGGTGCAGTTCCTGTGCCATTCACATGCAAGTTATAGTGTAAACCGTATGTCACGTAAACTTGTTGTTGATTTATGTTGTTCACATATTACATTATGCTTTTGATTTGTAGGTTCTAGTTGCCAAATGATCTCCGTCATTGTATTTCTTGTGATACAAAATATTTGATATACATACTTCAGTGCTGTGTGGTTTATATGTGGAGAGAGGCAGAAGAACAATAGGCAAGTGTATAGGGTAATAAATATATAATATGAAGCTTTAGGAACAATATTGTTTCTTATAAAGACGTTTGCAGTTCTGGGGATAGATGAAGTGGAGGAAATATAATGTTAAAAGGGATAAATCACAAACAGAAGCTAAATGGATTTATCTGTTAGAAACTTTAAAGCTGGCCATACATGGATTGAAATTAGAGGGACAGACTGACCCGCCTGTTGGTAAATGTTTTCTCGATCAACACCGCTAGCTATAGTCGCGAGTGCTGGTGAATATATTCTGACATCTCCCCATCGTCAGAATACAATGGCTTAGTGGGACGGATTCAAGTCATTTTCTTTTGTTCAACCAGGGACTTAAACAAAAGAAAATGACTTGTTTATGGCCAGCATAACCCCTGGAGAATTGAACGTATACATTTATTTAATGGGTTTTTATACGTAATGATTATTAGGTGTGTGCATATGTATATATACAGTATCTCACAAAAGTGAGTACACCCCTCACATTTTTGAAAATATTTTATTATACCTTTTCATGTGACAACACTGAAGAAATTGCACTTTGTTACAATGTAAAGTAGGGAGTGTACAGCTTGTATAACGGTGTAAATTTGCTGCCCCCCTCAAAATAACTCAACACACAGTCATTAATGTCTAAACCTCTGGTAACAAAAGTGAGTACACCCCTAAGTGAAACTGTCCAAATTGGGCCCAATTAGCCATTTTCCCTCCCCGGTGTCATGTGACTCGTTTTACAAGGTCTCAGGTGTGAATGGGGAGCAGGTGTGTTAAATTTGGTGTTATCTCTTTCACTCTCTCATACTGGTCACTGGAAGTTCAACATGGCACCTCATGGCAAAGAACTCTTTAAGGATCTGAAAAAAATATAATTGTTGCTCTACATAAAGATGTCCTAGGCTATAAGAAGATTGCCAAGACCCTGAAACTGAGCTGCAGCACGGTGACCAAGACCATACAGCAGTTTAACAGAACAGGTTCCACTCAGAACAGGCCTCGCCATGGTCAACTAAGGAAGTTGAGTGCACATGCTCAGCGTCACATCCAGAGGTTGTCTTTGTGAAGTAAACTTATGAGTGCTGCCAGCATTGCTGCAGAGATTGAAGAGGTGGAGGGTCAGCCTGTCAGTGCTCAGACCATACGCTGCACACTGCATCAAATTAATCTGCATGGTTGTTATCCCAGAAGGAAGCCTCTTCTAAAGATGATGCACAAGAAAGCTTGTAAACAGTTTGCTGAAGACAAGCAGAGTAAGGACATGGATTACTGGAACCATGCCCTTGAATCTGATGAGACCAAGATAAATGTATTTGGCTTAGATGGTGTCAAGCGTGTGTGGTGGCAACCAGGTGAGGAGTACAAAGACAAAGTATGTCTTGCCTACAGTCAAGCATGGTGGTGGGAGTGTCATGGTCTGGGGCTGCATGAGTGCTGCCGGCACTGGGGAGCTACAGTTCATTAAGGAAACCATGAATGCCAACATGTGCTGTGACATACTGAAGCAGAGCATGGTCCCCTCCCTTCAGGGAGGGGATAACGACCCCAAACACATCTCCAAGATGACCACTGCCTTACTAAAGAAGCTTAGGGTAAAGGTGATGGACTGGCCAAGCATGTTTCCAGACCTAAACTCTATTGAGCATCTGTGGGGCATCCTCAAACTAAAGGTGGAGGAGCACAAGGTCTCTAATGGCCCGTACACACGATCCGAAAATCGGACGAAAAATCCCGCTTTCAAAGCGATCGTACGATAATCAGATCGTTAGTACAGAGCTTTCGAGAGCCTATCATGACAGTTCATGTGATATTATTCGATTGGACATAAACTAAAAATTTTCTCGTATGATACCAGATCGTACAATTTACTTTAATCAGTACAGTTGTCGTCCGAAAATACAATACAAATACACTGCAACTCATGAGATCACTTCCGATTTTTTTATACTGTTGTACAAGAATTTTCATGACTTTAGTAAACTCTTCCGATTCGATCTGAGATTAGCATGCAAAAAAAATGGACGATCTGTTGTCCGATTTTCGGAACGTGTGTACAGGCCATAACATCCACCAGCTCCATGATGTCATCATTGAGGAGTGGAAGAGGACTCCAGTGGCAACCTGTGAAGCTCTGGTGAACTCCATGCCCAAGAGGGTTAAGGCAATGCTGAAAAATAATTGTGGCCACTCAAAATATTGACACTTTAGGCCCAATTTGGACATTTTCACTTAGAGGTGTACTCACTTTTCTTGCCAGCGGTTTAGACATTAAACGCTGTGTGTTGAGTTATTTTGAGGGGACACCACATTTACACTGTTATACAAGCTGTACACTCACTACTTTACATTGTAGCAAAGTGTAATTTCTTCAGTGTTGTCACATGAAAAGATATAATAAAATACTTACAAAAATGTGAGGGGTGTACTCACTTTTGTGAGATACTGTATATATGTATGTATGTATATGTATACATATTAGTAAATGTGTACTTAAATATAAAGTGAGAGTGTTTTATCATGGACAATATGTTGCTGTAGGTAATGCTAGTAGGCAACATACAGATATGCAGTTCGTAGTATGTTAGGAATGGAAAGTGAAGACATAGTAAATTACAGGGTAAAGAGGGTCTTTACTATTGAACAGGGCCACCTTTCTCTATTCCCTCTAAAAGTGTCCCTGCATTACAGAATGCTACAAAGCTGCTGTCACGTACCTGATGGTGGAGTCTGACTTATGCAGTAGGCAACCTCTCTTACGGCCCTGGTTCCAGAACCCCTGATAGAGCAGACAGGGAATGCTGGAGCACAGGGGGGCATGAGGCCTGGATTAGACACAGGTGATGGTAAGATGTCGTCCAGAAGTCCGTGCTAGATTGAAGAGTAGTGATGCAGGCCGGGTCAGTAACTGGCGGTCAAAGCAGTACAGGAGGAGCAGGCAGTCGGATGGTCGGGTGCAGGCAGGGTCGTTAACAGGCAGGCAGGTTGAGGTACACAGCGGTCAGACTGAAGCGTGGTCGTAGGCAAGCCGGGGGTCAATGCAGGCAGAGTTGAAGCAGATGCGGATTCAGGCCGGGTCACAGGTAACAGGAACCTCAGAACAAATCGCTCAGGATCACGGAACGCTGTAGAACAGACAGCACCGCTTGCAAGGTGCCATCTGAAGACCGTGCCGG
>BLSH010288257.1:40505-51580 GCA_018402905.1 Glandirana rugosa
GAATACCATTAATTGGGGAACGATGGGTCCGGTTAAGACTGTGTAGAGAGGATGTACATTTTTAGTATAAAAAAAAACGATCTTTTAATGAGTCTTGGGGGTTCGTAATATATATAAAAAATCTTCTGTGGGATCCCTTATTTTACCGCAGCGACGTTGAAAAAAACAGTGCGACATTTTTTTTTGTTGTAATTTCAATCGGGTCAAAAAAAGATATTACACTTTCTACTACAATGCGTCTCATTTATCTATAGATTGTACAGTGTGAAATTTTTAAGAAGGCCATGATGGTCTCTGCCAGCTTGGGACTTAGTAGACAGGAGAGACAGAGATTTTTAAGTACTGAAGTTTGTCGCCATTCCACAAGTGTGCGCAATTTTAAAGTGTGACATGTTAGATATCTATTTACTCTGCGTAACATCATCTTTCACATTATAGAAAAAAACTGGGCTAACTTTAATGTTGTTTTTTTTTACAGCGTGACAAAAAAAGTTGCAGCGACGCCATTTTATTCCCTAGGGTGTCTTCTAAAAAATATATATAATGCTTGGGGGTTCTGAGTAATTTTCTAGCAAAAAAAAATATGATTTTTACATGTAGGAGAGATGTGTCAGAATTGGCCTGGGTAGCAAGGGGTTAATTACCATAAGTAAGTAATATACAAGTGTAGCCGTAGGAGCCGCTTAGTATGTTCAGCCCATTACTCTGCCTCTCAACCCCAATAACAGCACCAATGGGCCGAGACATTGGGGTCCATCTTGGCACTTGTAGGGGTGCTGTCTTGAGGAGTTGATTGCAGAGTAGCGGGATTATCCCGGACGAGCCCCCACGTGTAGCGCTACCCCCCTCCCCCGTAGGAGCCGCTTAGTATGTTCAGCCCGTTACTCTGCCTCTCAACCCCAATAACAGCCTCAGTCCCCTCTGTCACACCTGGCAATAGTGTGAGTGCAAGGATCAATGAGAAACACACACGTTAAAAAAACACAGACATTGTCTTTACTGTAGTATTTCTGTGGAATAACCATTGGCAATATTATTAAGGAATACAATGGAAGAACATTAACTGAAGTTATGAGCAATATAGCTCAATAGTACATTTAGGCTGCTTTCAGGGGATTCAGAACCTTAGAATAACCCCAAGAGCAGAGCAATCCTTTAATAACAATAAAGTCACAAATATGGCAATCTGTGCCAGATTGGTTACCGTTACTCAAGTTTGGCTCTATGAGTCCAGGCAGGAGGAGAGTAGAAGACTGACCCTCTCTATGTCAGATCCCTCTCTTCTGTCTCCTGGCACCACAGGCCCAATAACAAACACTGTACCCAAATCAACAGTCAATATCTTAGCTTCCCAGATAAGCTGTCCCACACACCTACTGCATATACAGAGCCCTGGATATGTGTGTGTGAGGCCGTATGGCAATAGTAACTTCAGTCCCTTTGAAGTAAAATAAGACTTGGTATCTTCAGCTAGCCACTCTCGTTGGTGCACTTAGATTCCTGGATAGTAGGCCCAAATAACATAACTGGCCCGGATCATTAAGTGAAGAATGCAAGATTTTCCTCAGCAGGGTAAAAGGACAATGGCCTCTGTATACAGTGTCTTTCTACTTAAATGGCCTTGTATCCTGAGGCACTACAAGTGTCAGCAAAATGACTACTAGCAATGATGTCTGTATACAGGATTCAATATAACTCCGTCTGTGCAGTGTCCTTGTTTCCTGCAAATGGGCACAACCTTCTCACCCAATCCTGCGATGGATCAAGGCCCAAACAAACTTCCTGGGACAGGCACACTTTCCTGGTGGCAAATGGTCACCTCACACTGGAACTGTTAGAGGAAATCCTGCATAGAAGGACTTCTTGACGCTACTTGCGTGCATTCACACATGCGCATGTGTGCGCGCACGTACCGGAAACGGCTCTATTTCAACTCAGCACACCCTGCAGCAAGTGCAATCTCATCTGCAGTGTTTAGTGTGTGTTCCTGATCAACCTGTACTCTGATTCTCTGTTCCTGTGACCCGGCTTACCTGACTCTGTTGATTTCTGCCCGCTGCGACCCCTGGATTGTCTACGACCACTCTCTTGCCTGACACTTCTGTACTTTTGCTGCCTGCCTGTTGACGACCCTACCTGGACCCGACCACCCATCGGCCTGCCTCTCTTGTACTGCACTGCCAGCCTGTTTCACGACCCGGCCTGTACGACCACGCTTCAAGTGCACCAACGGACTTCTTACCAACACCAGGGACCCAGTCCGACCCTCGTGCCATCCTGCACTCCCGAGCCACCTGTCTGCCCTACCAGGGGTTCCCGAGTCAGGATAGTAAGGGAGGTTGCCCACTGCATAAGTCAGACTCTTCCACCAGGTACGTGACAGGAACGCTTCTCTGTCGGTGCGTCTGGATGTGCACCTGGGATCCTCTCTCTCTCAAGCTGGATGTCCCGACCGGTCCCAGAGGCCTAAGATCGTACGTGGAGAGACCTAAGAGGCAGCACCCTTCTCTTAGGTCTTTTCTCTTCCTTTCCCACCCTTTCAATGCATTTTCCTCAGACAATAAAGATGGAGTCTCTCTTCTCCTGTCTCCCAGAGCATGCATGGCATTGTAGTTCCATACTCCATACAAGGCTATGGGGTCACCTGGTAAAGGGACTTCAAATTCCAGGATGCTTTGCAGCTACTTGCAGCTTGTTAAAGTCCCATTGATTGGCTCCTGTAACTGCTTCTTTTATTGGCTGTTTCTCTCTATGCTCCTAGAAGCACCCCAGAGGCAGTGCAATTTGATCCTTCCATGTCTCTCTACATAGATCGCATTAAGCTCGGTCTGTGAAACAAGGAGTGGAAGCAATTCCCCCGCAGGGGTTGACAGGTGCACCTCTCCCCCCTATAAGAGCCAGCTTGGACCAATGGTGTTTTACCATTGGTCCAAGGCTCCAAGCTGTCAGTGCCTCTGATAAGAACTCATCCTCTCAGTCTGCTGCAAACAACGTGTGTCTGACAGGCTGCTCAAGGAGCCCCGTATCTCCGGAACCATAAATGCTAGGAGCCCCACATTTTGACCAGTGGTGGGGTAGGACTTCAGCTACCTAACCCCCACCCTCAAATCTCGAATTTTTTTAAAAAAATTGTTTATGGCAGGGAAGGCTCTGCCTCACCTGACTGCACATCCCTGAGCTCCATAAGTCACTTTCATGTTTTGGATGCAACCAGGGCCGTCTTTAACACAGGGCAAAAGGGGCAGCTGCCCTGGGCCCAGTCATTGTTGTGGGGCCCAAAGCAGCTGCCCCTTGAGCCCGCACAGTCCTCAAGTAGTTGATAAGAGGATTCGAGAAGGCCCAAGAAAATGTTTCCCCAGGGTCCAATCAATATAAAAGATGGCCCTGATATCTGAGGGGGCCTTGCGGCCCGACAGTGGGCGTCCGTGGTGGTGCGGGTGTCGGTGCAACCTTCCGCCTCTGTTCTTGTGATTTTAAGCATAGCGGCACACACATTTGATGCCATCCTTATTACCTGAGAAGTATCTGCATTGTTGGGTAGGACACATCTGAAGAAGGAGTCCCGAAACGCGTTAGTTGTCAACTGCAATGTTGTGTGCTCACTTTTATGATCTATTTATGTCTTTTTCGAGTTATAAACTTTTTGTACCAATAAATAATATTATATTTTACGTTATTTGTACTCATTCAGTGCCGGTATAGTCCCACCCATGGAGGGTATTCTCCTTCTGACTGGGTTGAAAAGTCCACAGCAGCCATTTTATTCAATGCAAAAAATACCAAAAAAATGACAAACTTTACAAAAAACATTTTATTCTGAAGATGTATAAAAACAATCCTAATTAATGACCGACATATTTTCTGGTCTAGGGTCTTGGAAGAACCAATATTTTACTAACCGGCTGTGTCCACCACCATGCCACTTCAAAGCCCTCGGCCCCAACGGCACCGACTCGAGGACAATTTAACTCTCCATTTGTCCTTGATACATCCACATAACCATTAGTACTTTACTGCCTTAGCTTGAACATGACATGGAAGGGACACCCATACCTGTGATGGGCCCAACCCCTTATGGTCCATATTTGAACCACCATCTCCCGCCTTCAAAGACCTCCAAGACCCCTGCCAGCTGCTACAACAATATCTTTAATGACACAACTGGAAACAGAACTTGCAGAGTAGTTTTGATGACCCCCCCCCATTTCCAAACCCAGAACTCCTCAAAACAGGGAGAAGCTCCTTTGTCCCAATTCCTGCACCAACTGACCATGAAGCAAGTGACCACCCCTTGTAAGACCACCTTAGCCCCACCACTGCTTTATCCAATCAGGTAAGACCTCCTCCAACTTCGACTCATACACATTTATTTTAACCCTATCTAGCCCTCCAGCCTATCTGCAAACCTGGCCATGTCGGCATTTCACTTAAGCTGCACCTCCAGCTCCAGGCCTACCTCTTTTCCCGCACTCGGGGCAGGAATACAGCTTTTCGCTTGTGTAAGATGTTTGGTGTCTGTTTAAATGAGATTTTGTGAGAAAACATTTTCCGCACACGGGGCAGCAGTATGGCTTCTCTCCTGTATGACTTTTACATATACAGGAAGTACATTTCAAGAAAATTTTTTTTTCCACATTCAGGACAGGAATACAGCTTTTCGTATGTGTAAGATATCTGGTGTCTGTCTAAATGAGATTTTGTGAGAAAACATTTCCCACACAAACATGGCAGAAGTATGGCTTCTCACCCGTATGACATTTTGCATATACAGGAAGTACATTTCAAGAAAAAATATTTTCCACATTCAGGACAGGAATACAGCTTTTCGTATGTGTAAGATATCTGGTGTCTGTCTAAATGAGATTTTGTGAGAAAACATTTCCCACACAAACAGGGCAGAAGCACGATTTCTCACCCGTATGACTTTTTACATATACAGGAAGTACATTTCAAGAAAAACTATTTCCCACATTCAGGACAGGAATACAGCTTTTCGTATGTGTAAGATATTTGGTGTCTGTCTAAATGAGATTTTTTGAGAAAACATTTTCCGCACAAATGGCGCAGAAGTACGGCTTCTCACCCGTATGACTTTTTACATATACAGGAAGTACATTTCAAAAATAAAAATATTTCCCACATTCAGGACAGGAATACAGCTTTTCGTATATGTAAGATATCTGGTGTCTGTCAAAACGAGATTTTGTGAGAAAGCATTTTCCGCACAAACAGGGCAGAAGTACGGCTTCTCACCCGTATGACTTTTTACATATACAGGAAGTAAATTTTAAGAAAAAATATTTGCCACATTCAGGACAGGAATACAGCTTTTCGTATGTGTAAGATGTTTGGGGTCTGTCTAAACGAGATTTTGTGAGAAACATTTTCCACACACAGGGCAGAAGTAGGGCTTCTCACCCGTATATCTTTTACATACAGGACAGGAATACGGCTTTTCTCCTGTGTGAGATTACTGATGTATAGAAAGATTGCACTTTTTTTAAAACATTTTCTGCACTCGGGGCAGGAATATGGCTTCTCACCCATGTGAGATTTCTGATGTATAGAAAGATTGTACTTCTTTGAAAAACATTTCCCACACACAGGGCAGAAAATACTGCTTTTCACCCATATAAATTTTTTTAATACAATACAGGAATGCAGCTTTTATCCTTAGTGAGTTTTCTGATGGGTAGAAATATTGCACTTTAATGAAAAGCATTTTCTGCACTCAGGGCAGGAATATGGCTTCTCACCCATGTGAGATTTCTGGTGTATAGAAAGATTGTGTTTCTTTGAAAAACATTTCCCGCACACAGGGCAGAAATACGGCTTCTCACCCATATGACATTTACACGTACACAAAGTACATTTCAAAGTTGTATTTCAAATAAAAATATTTCCCACATTCAGAGCAGGAATAGGGCTTCTCTCCCATGTGAGTATTTAGGTGTTTATGGTCGTGGCCCTCTGACCGAAGATAGATGTGGATCACATAAACACGCAACAAGACTTACAACATAAGTAGACCTGAGGTGTGCCTTGGTCATCTGGTCGGTATGCCAAGAGAAGGGGGCATACCCTATATAAGTAATGGGTAATAATGGAGAAGAATGTGCTGAGAAAAGCCCTGAAAAAAGGGGATGGGAGGGAGGGTATCGTGCACTGGAACCGACAAAGAGCCTGGAGAGTGAGGGTGCTTAAATACCCTCCGGGCTCCTCCCATAAATTCAGGCCAGCCCACTGGCTTTCCTACTTATGGTCGTGGCCCTCTGACCGAAGATAGATGTGGATCACATAAACACGCAACAAGACTTACAACATAAGTAGACCTGAGGTGTGCCTTGGTCATCTGGTCGGAATGCCAAGAGAAGGGGGCAAAAATATGCCGTTTAGGGAAGTAGTCCTTAATTGGTACAATGATCGATGAGCAAGCTTGGCAAAGGCTTGTGCCATCTCCAACTGAGGCTTTGGAATGTATCTAGCCAAGCAACCGGACTACAATCTGCCTAATTAATTGATCACATGGTCTGATACTGCATGCTGAGATGCTGCTGAAGCTGTTGTGATCTGGAAGGAATGACCGGAGTACCGGCAGGGGTCGAGGCCAAAGTTTGGACAGTGATTCTGACGTGCCTGATGAATTGGTTGCCACTTGATGGGCTGATAGGGAAAGGCTAACGGGCTAGAGTCGGAGTGACTGGGTAGGCGAGTCGGTAGCTAGACAGCACCGCAACTAGGCACCAGGAGTTTATAGTCCGGAAGAGGCTGATGTCGACCCTGGGACTGATCTGATGGGTTTGGAGACTTCTAGGTGATGGACGTAATAGGTTGGAAACTAGTTAAGTGGCGTTTGTATGATAACTGGCTGCTAGTGCCGCTGACGGTGAATTTGTTGGGCCGCAAAAAGAAACATAGTAGGATAGGTAGATGGCCGCTTGAATAACTAGACTGGGCTGAACCCCGAACACGGATTGTGCGAGGACTTTAGACATGTCTCTAAAGATGGTGCTCGTAATGGGCAAGCGTTTGCCCTTAGCCGTTTCAATCCATGGTTAGGTCGGCTCCAGGATACTACTGAAAATGAGCCAAAAATTGAAATGTGATCACACATCCGCTGCGATTTGCTTTGCCTTGGATATGCTTACGGGTATATTGAATGGTGGTTCGAATGGGGAGCGACTTGGCTACCTTGTTTACGTTTTTGGCCATAGCCTGGTTGTTACTAGTGAAGACCATGATTTGTCCTGACCAAGTGTGACCCCAGACCTGAACAGCTGCCACGACGGTACAGCTCGAAAAGTCAGGATGACAGGGAAACCTGGAATTAATAAGATTTCTGGCGGCCAAGGACCTGAGAACCAGTGATGGGCAGAAAATAGCAGCAAAGCCTGTAGAAGCTGCAGCATCTGACTACCTGTGGTGATGCAGCTGATGCCGTGGGGATAACCTTAATATGCAGTTTAGCAATGTGGGATGAGTTCCGCATAAATTGTAAGTCGGCTATGGCTGCCGGGTCTTACCTAATAATTTGGTCAGCACCTTGTACATGAGTAAGGAAAACTAGGAGCCGTGAAATAAAAGAGTGGCCTCGAGGAATAATACTTATTGTAAAAATTGAGCGCCCCTAGCAAAGTCTGCATCTGTTTCTTAGTACCCCCTGCGGGAGAGTAAAGTCATGAACGACCGACCTGATATGGCTAGTTTGCCAGGAGGCAAGCTGGCTTGCATTGCGCGTGTGTCCAAAGTGACACTAAAGAAGGTGATGGCTTGTGCTGGGTTTCCACTTTGAGTTTGACTATGGGAACATTGTAATTGTTGAAACCCCTCTCAACCTATCAAGGTTACCGGTGGTATGTCTGATTGCTTGATGAGTAGAAAAATCACCTAGGTAATGGATAACCAACTGACACTGGGCTCGGTGTGACAGGCTCCGCGAAAAAAAAGACTGCTTGAACAGCTACGTCGTCTGGTGTATGTCTCAAAGAAAATTCCTTGGAAGGAATCAGGGAATTCAAGCTCGGAATGTGCAAAGAATGGAGGTACAGAAAAATAACCAAAATTATTGGAGAACTTGCCCTTGACAAGCACAAAAAGGGCTGAATCTTCCAGGGTTTGGAAGGTTACAGGGGGAAAGGGCCGATCACAGATACTTTGTCTAGTTTGGCCTGTAGCAGGGTATCGATCGCTTGTTTGTTGAGGGTTGCTGACTGGAGGTTTTTTTTTTTTTTCGCACTTGTGAGTGGAGAGAGGTAGAGTGATGAAGCCGGTGTGGAATCCTGAGGTGGCGGGGGGGTTGAAGGGGCAGCTTGTGGCCACATTTGTGCACCCGTTTGCAGTGTGGCCAATTGGCTGACAGACAGCACAGAGCGGGGAGCGTAGGCCAGCGAAGTGGCGAAAAGAGTTCCGTGTCAGTGACACTCAAGTCGGTCTTGAGAAAAACAAGAGGGCATGTGTCAAAAGGGGGTGTGGAAGAGGGGAAACGGACGGAGTGGGATACAGAAACGAAATGACATGCATAGATAGAGCCGAAGGTGTTCTACGGTCATAGAACAGTGTATAGTGGAAATTTAGAAAACTCAAGAAAGTGTGTGGCACCCGAGGTGAGCCAGGAGGTGACTGGCCAGGTAACAGATAGCTCGGGTGCCTGTCTGTGCTGGGCACAAACGTGTGGACTAGAGCCCCAGGGCATGTTGGGGCAAGCAGCTGGAGTCTGGTATGGCCTATGTAGGAATGTTTCGGTCTGTAGATTTATGACGCATGCCCGGTCTGCTTAACTCTTGCACTGTTAGCAAGTTGATGTTCAGCGACCTTGTCTGTGAGGTGGAGAGTCGGTCTCCGAAAAGAGAGTGTAATGCATAGACATATGTGTCAGTAACTAACGCCCCAACCTTAGTATGCGGAATGGTGAGTGTAAAATCGGAGATTTAGTGACAGAGTGCTGCAGAATAATGTGACAGAAAAGACCCGTGAACTACACCTGACTAACGCTCTATCATTAAGGTCCTGGTATGGATCGAACCTGTAGTAGGAGTGACATGAGTGGAAAAGTCACCTCTCTTTTATTTCCCTACATGGGCTGTCCCACCCTTGTTATGCGGGTGGCCCTGATGAAGAAGCGATCCCTACGTTGGGAGGGGTTTTCCCTTTTTTTTTTTTTTTCCTGGGAAAACATCCAATCTGATGCAGGATGCGACCTGAACTTGACTGACCTAAGGAGAAATGACAGAGAAAACGATGAGTGTCCCGTATGTTAATGCCACTGGAGACGAGTGGCCGATTAAGTGCCACTAAAATGGGGTGTGGCTGATTGTGTGCCACTGGGAATGTGCTTGTAATGGGGTGGTGTTTGTCCTTGCTCGAAGCGATTGCGAGGGATTGGTGATGATGCGTGCTCGCATCGGTTGCGAGGAGTTTATGTAAATGTGTGCTCGCAGTGATTGAGAGGTATTATGTTGATGCGTGCCCGCAGTATTTGCAAGGAATTTACGTAAATACACGCATGCAGCGATTGTAAGGAGTTTGACAGTGCGTGTTCGCAGTGATTGCGAGGGGTTTGCGATGATGCGTGCTCGCAGTGATTGCAAGAAGTTCAAGTTTGAAATGCATGCTTGCAGCGTTGCGGGGAGTGTCAAACGTGCTGGCAGCGATTTGCAAGGCGTTTAGTTAAGCATACTTGCAGCATTTGTAAGAAGTTTGTGTTTGTACATGCTGACAGAGATCGCAAGGAGTTTGTATAGTTACGTGATCGCAGCGTTTGCTAGGGGCTTAAATGACAACACGTGCTTGCAGCGATCGCAATGCCTGCTTGCTGTAATGTATGGAGTAACACGTACCTGTGTTTCCAGCGATTTGCAAGACGAGGTCCTCGAATGCATGCTTCCAAGAACCTGTACTGATAAATTGCTGCGATTGCAAAATTGACCTATAAAAATAGGTGAAAAGATGAAGATAGTAAATGGCAAGTGGGGTGTATTGTGGCCAAACTAACCGTAACTGTGCTTGGCGTGGAACTTAAACCGATGCCATGGATCTATACGAATTGTTAGTAAGGAAAAACACGAAGCGATACGAAACGGTAGTGGCTTTGGCAAAAAGTGGGAAGACTTAATTACATGTGAACTGATTTGCTTCGATGCCAATCGGTGGTATTAAATAACATAATTGAGGATAATTAGCGGCATGACACTAACATAATTAATGCAAATTGGTAGTAGGAACAGTCATGAACCGATGCGAATCAGTAGTAGGAACGATCATAAACCGATGCGAATCGGTAGAAGGAACGGTCATGAACCGATGCGAATCGGTAGAAGGAGCGATCATGAACCGAGGCGAATCGGTAGAAGGAACAATCATGAACCGATGCGAATCGGTAGTAGGAACGATCATGAACCGATGCGAATCGGTAGTAGGAACGATCATGAACCGATGCGAATCGGTAGTAGGAACGATCATGAACCGATGCGAATCGGTAGTAGGAAAGATCATGAACCGATGCGAATCGGTAGTAGGAAAGATCATGAACCGATGCGAATCGGTAGTAGGAAAGATCATGAACCGATGCGAATCGGTAGAAGGAACGATCATGAACCGAGGCGAATCGGTAGTAGGAACGATCATAAAACGATGCGAATCGGTAGAAGGAACGATCATGAACCGATGCGACTCGGTACCGGGGACTGCCATGAACCGATGCGACTCGGTACCGGGGACTGCCATGAACCGACGCGACTCGGTACCGGGGACTGCCATGAACCGACGCGACTCGGTACCGGGGACTGCCATGAACCGACGCGACTCGGTACCGGGGACTGCCATGAACCGACGCGACTCGGTAGTGGAATGACATGAACCAACACGAGTAATAGGAAATTACATGAATCGGTAGTAGGAAGTGGCGTGAACCGATGCTAATCGGTAGTAGAAAACAACACAAAGCGCTGAAAATCGGTAGTGGAATAACATGAACTGACATGCGTCAGCAATAGGAACTGACATGAAGCGATGCGAATTGGTAGTAAGAAATGACATGAAGCGATGCGAATCGGTAGAAGGAACAGTCATGAACCCAT
>BLSH010288257.1:101097-119631 GCA_018402905.1 Glandirana rugosa
TCCATCAATGAGCCTTCCCTCCCCACCCTCCATCAATGAGCCTTCCCTCCCCACCTCCATCAATGATCCTTCCCTCCCCACCTCCATCAATGAGCCTTCCCTCCCCACCCTCCATCAATGAGGCTTCACTTCCCACTTCCATCAATGAACCTTCCTTCCCCACCTCCATTAATAAGCCTTCCCTCCCCACCTCCACCATTGAGCCCTGTTTGCAAAATTTTTATAACTATTAAAAATGTTTTTTTTTTCAACATTTTCGGTCATTTTTTTGTTAGTTTAGCAAAAAAATAAACCCCCCCAGTGGTGATTAAATACCACCAAAAGAAAGCTCTATTTGTGGTAAAAAAAAAATGATAAAATGTAATTTGGGTACAGCGTCGCATGTAGACATGTGCATGACAAAAAAAATTGTTTTGTTTTGCTAATCTAGTTATTTCATTTAGTTAAATTCAGTTGACTTGTTCAATTCGTATTTGGAATTTGTATTCTAATATATTTGCAATTTTATCAGGTAAATATAGAATGGTTCAGCCATCAGACAAGATTTTGAACTTTCTTTATTGATTTCAACATTGTTTCTTCCATGAAAAAAAATCAAAGGAACGTACAAAATTTATCCCACACTTATGCATGAATGCAGCTTTTGCCTGTGTGAAACCTCTGGATGTCTGGAAAGATTGAAAAACATTTCCCGCACTCAGTGCAGGAATTACGGTTTCTCTTCATTGTGCAATTTCTGACGTTTGGAAAGACAGTACTTTGCTGAAAAGCAATTCCTGCACTCAGGGCAGGAATACGGCTTCTCCTCCATGTGAGACCTCTGATGTCTGCAAAGACATAACTTCTCTGAACTACATTTTTCACACTCAGGACAGGAATATGGCTTCTCCTCTATGTGAGATCTGTGATGTCTGACAAGTGCTGATTTCAGCAGCTGATAACGCCCACGTGTAGGACAGGAATACGGCTTCTCACCCATGTGACATCTCTGATGTCTGCAAAGACATAACTTCTCTGAACTACATTTTCCCCACTCAGGACAGGAATATGGCTTCTCCTCTATGTGAGATCTGTGATGTCTGACAAGTGCTGATTTCAGCAGCTGATAACGCCCACGTGTAGGACAGGAATACGGCTTCTCCCCCATGTGAGACCTCTGATGTGTTTAAAGATGGGATTTCTGTGAAAAACATTTCCTGGACTCAGGGAAAGAATATAGATTTTCACCCATGTGAGATCTCTGCTGTCTGGAAAGACAAAACTTCTCTCATACAACATTTCCCCCACTCAGGACAGGAATATGGCTTCTCCTCTGTGTGAGATCTGTGATGTCTGACAAGTGCTGATTTCAGCAGCTGATAACGCCCACGTGTAGGACAGGAATACGGCTTCTCCCCTATGTGAGACCACTGATGTATGTAAAGATAGGTCTTCTGTGAAAAACATTTACTGGACTCAGGGAAAGAATATGGCTTCTCACCCATGCGAGATCTCTGATGTCTGGAATGACAAAACTTCTCTGAACTACATTTTCCCCACTCAGGACAGGAATATGGCTTCTCCTCTGTGTGAGATCTGACAAGTGCTGATTTCAGCAGCTGATACTGCCCACGTGTAGGGCAGGAATAGGGCTTCTCCCCTGTGTAATATTTTTGATGTAGAAGTTGTGATTTCCACAAATAACATTTTCCACACCCAGGGCAGGATTACAGCTTCTTTCCTGGTTGAAACTTCTGGTGTTAAGCGTTGATTTCTGAAGATAACATTTCCCGCACTCAGGGAAAGAATGCAGCTTTTCATCCATATGAGATGTTTGGAGTCTATCTAAATATAATTTTGTTACAAAATATTTCTTGCACTCAGGGCAGGAATACAGCATTATCGCCCCGTGTGAAATCTCTGATGTGTGGAAAGATAGCCGTTATTTGAAAAACATTTCCCGCTTTCAGGGCAGGAATGCAAGGCTTCTCCCCTGTGTGAGCTCTAAGATGTGTGGAAACCTGGGACTTCTGTGAAAAACATTTCCCGTACTCAGGGCAGAATTGAAGCTTTTCCTCCTGTGTGAAATGTTCACTGTTTAATTCTGAGTTTGTAAAAAGAAAACATTTCCTGCACTCAGGGCAGGAATACGAGTTTTCACATGTGGAATTTCTGATGTGCGGAAAGACTGGACTTCTGTGAAAAAATTTTCCCGCACTCAAGGCAGGAATACGGCTTCTCCCCAGTGTGAGCCCTCAGATGTGTGGAAAGTTGGGAATTCTGTACAAAACACTTTCCGCACTCGGGGCAGGAATATGGCTTCTCACCTGTATGAGTTCTCTGATGTACGGAAAGATGCGACTTGCGTGCAAAACCTTTTCCACACTCGGAGCAGAAAAACGGCTTTTCTCCTGTGTGAGTTCTTTGGTGTCTATCCAATTCTGATTGTTTTGTAAAAGGTTTCTTGCACTCAGTGCAGGAATACAGCATCTCCCCCGTGTGAAACCTCTGATGTCTAGTTAGATCACTTTGATATGGAAAACATTTCCCACACTCAGGGCAAGAATATGGCTTCAGCCCGGTGTGAGACATTTGGTGTATGGAAAGTCTAGGCTTAGTTAAAAAACTTTTTCCACACTCAGGGCAGGAATACGGCTTCTCACCTGTATGAATACTCTGATGTTCAGAAAGATGCGACTTACGTGAAAAACCTTTTCCGCACTCAGTACAAGAAAACCTCTTATCTGTTGGAAGGACGGCACCGTCCCTCACAGTCTGAGGTTCCTCAGGATAAGAGGAATACGATGGTCCGGCACCGTCCCTCACAGTCTGAGGTTCCTCGGGATAAGAGGAATACGATGGTCCATCTACACTGTGTGGTGACGGATGGACATTTGAGGAAGCCGAGTTTTCTCCTGGACTATTCCCCGTATGACATCTTTGATGTGTGTTAAGAAGTGATTTCTGTACAAAACATTTTCCACACTCAGGACAGGAATACGGCGGCTTCTTTTTGGTATGAATTCTCTGATGTCCTGAAAGACTGTACTTTCTTGAAAAACATTTCCCGCACTCAGAACAGGAAAAGGTCTTCTCACTTGTGTGAGATCTTTTATGCACATATAAGTTGTATTTGAAATGGAAACTCTTCCCGCACTCAGTACAGGGAAACATCTCATCTGTTGGAAGGACAGCACCGTCCCTCACAGTCTGAGGTTCCTCAGGATAAGAGGAATACGATGGTCCGGCACCGTCCCTCACAGTCTGAGGTTCCTCAGGATAAGAGGAATACGATGGTCCAGCACCGTCCCTCACAGTCTGAGGTTCCTCAGGATAAGAGGAATACGATGGTCCGGCACCGTCCCTCACAGTCTGAGGTTCCTCAGGATAAGAGAAATACGACGGTCCATCTACACTGTGTGGTGCCGGATGGACATTTGAAGTAGCCGGGTTTTCTCCTGGACTATACTGTGTGATGTCCTCATCTTCTACTTTACAATCTGGAGAAAAAGTGAGACAATCCTCTAAGGTTTTCCTGATGTCATGCACTAAAAAAACAAAACAAAAAAAAAAACGTTATTGCTAGACATGAACAGGTTGGTTCACGTAAACCAGAACTGAGTTCAAGCAGCTTTGTAGCTCAGGACCTTAAATAGTTTCACCTGACCTCCTACCAGTTAACTTCTATATTCATTCACCAACCTTAGTCAGAAAGTGAGGGGATCAACGAGAACCATTTCTTATAGGTGAAGGAAATGAAGGGATGATAAGGCAAGATTTTCTACCTCCTGCATCATTCTTTGCTTTCTTCTTAACACAGGAAGCACTATACTGCCTTATTGGCGCAATCATTTAATAATAAAAGCATAGCTGAGCCCAATCAGAGGTCAGAGAGTGAGGATGGTGGAGCCCAAGCAGAGGTCAGAGAGGGAGGATGGTGGAGCCCAACCAGAGGTCAGAGTGACGATGGAGCCCAACCAGAGGTCGGAGAGTGAGGATGGTGGAGCCCAACCAGAGGTCAGATAGTGAGGATGGTGAAGCCCAACCAGAGGTCAGATAGTGAGGATGGTGAAGCCCAACCAGAGGTCAGATAGTGAGGATGGTGAAGCCCAACCAGAGGTCAAAAAGTGAGGATGGGGGGAGATCAACCAAGAAGAAGACTGGACTGATCCTGAAGACCACCATCATTGGATTATTATTCATCATTTATGTTCACATTCTGTTGATGTTGATGAGCTTTTGAGGGTGTGATCACGTAACTATAGACATGTAAAGCTCTGAGCTCTGTATACAGCGGTGGGAAGAGGGCAAGGCATGATAAAAACTCTGCAAAATTCATACTTAAAAATTCGTACTCCACTCCTCCCCCTGAACTTTATATACCTGTTCCAGGTCAATGATAGAGTACTCAAGCCAGGGGCTCAGCCAGATAACTAGTATTTTCAGTAGAAGGTCTGGCAATGCAGCCCCGGGATCTCTCTCAGTACAGGGGTCATTTATTACACCATACGGGGATTCACTCACTGACACCAATGTTGGAGGTTATTATTGCAGTCACTGACACCAATGCTGGGGGTTATTATTGCAGTCACTGACACCAATGCTGGGGGTTATTATTACAGTCACTGACATCAATGTTGGGGGTTATTATTGCCGTCACTGACACCAATGTTGGGGGTTATTATTGCAGTCACTGACACCAATGCTGAGGGTTATTATTGCAGTCACTGACCCAATGCTGGGGGTTATTATTGCAGTCACTGACATCAATGTTGGGGGTTATTATTACAGTCACTGACACCAATGCTGGGGGTTATTATTACAGTCACTGACATCAATGTTGGGGGTTATTATTGACGTCACTGACACCAATGTTGGGGGGTTATTATTGCAGTCACTGACACCAATGTTGGGGGTTATTATTACAGTCACTGACACCAATGTTGGGGGTTATTATTGCAGTCACTGACACCAATGTTGGGGGTTATTATTGCAGTCACTAACACCAATGCTGGGGGGTTATTATTGCAGTCTCTGACAGCAATGTTGGGGGTTATTATTTCAGTCACTGACACCAATGCTGGGGGATATTATTACAGTCGCTTACACCAATGCTAGGGGTTATTATTGCAGTCTCTGACACCAATGTTGGGGGTTATTATTGCAGTCACTAGCACCAATGCTGGGGGTTATTATTGCAGTCATTGACACCAATGTTGGGGGTTTTTATTGCAGTCATTGACACCAATGTTGGGGGTTATTATTACAGTTGCTGACACCAATGCTGGGGGATATTATTACAGTCGCTGACATCAATGCTGGGGGTTATTATTGCAGTCTCTGACACCAATGTTGGGGGTTATTATTGCAGTCACTGACACCAATGTTCGGGGTTATTATTGCAGGCACTGACACCAATGTTGGGGGTTATTATTGCAGTCACTAACACCAATGTTGTGGGTTATTATTGTAGTCACTGGCATCAAATGCTGGGGGTTATTATTGCAGTCACTGACACCAGTGCTTGAGGTTATTATTGACTGACACCATACTTGGGCTCTGGACTTTCTTGTATCTGTCAGTCAAGGGGAATTGTTTGAACTTGTTGACTGAACCTTGGCAGCTCTACCATAAAGCGCTTCCTCTCCCCACAATGGGCAGTGGTCTCCACTGAGAAATCTAAGAAAATTGAAAAATGTCCAAATGGTTGTCTTAGGATTTCATCATTTAGGGCTGATAAAAAAGGAAATAAGAAAATATAAAAAGGTAGCTAAAACGTTTTGCGAATCCAAACTGTCCTCCTTCATCAGGGGTTGGATAACAAATGGAAAATCTGAAAATAAAATTCCTACACGAGCTTCACAAGCACACCTCCATTTCCACCAGTAATGTTCCTTATTGGACATAGAACACTTTCCATGAGCCTTTATATTAGGAGCTCTATAGGAAGCTTTTCCATTTTTCATCCAAGCTCTGAAGAAGGGAGATTTTGGCTTCCGAAACGCATTGCCTGCCTTATATCTTCCCATTGCCTCAAATATAGCAACAATAAATGATGACAAACTCTTATGACATTTTACATTTGAAGTGTTAATGACCCACCTGTGCTGATCTCTGTAGGAGTGTCCTCCTCTATAAATGTCCCCGTTATTCCATCCTCCTCCATAGACTGCTGATCATCCCTCACATACCTCTCTTCTTCTTCAACCTCAACTTTTATATCTATCAGATCTTCACCCTAAACCAAGAAAAGGATAAAGAAAATATCATCTGGTTGGGTCCACAGATCATCTCCACAAGTTCTAGATGCTCCTTCCCACCAAAATGATGATGGGGAGGGATGGTGTGACCTTCCTGTGTGGAATCCCGGGAATACAGAGGACATCTCTCTGGTGGGTTTCTAGTATTAGATGGCTTCATCATATTGTCCACATAGAGATCAGTCTCTCCTCGTCCTCCTCTTTATACTCGTTCGTTAACAATATTACAGTCCCTGAGGTTCCCAATACATTTATTATAACAAACAAGCTTGTGTATAAAATATAACTACCAAGAATTGTTCCTCCTTTACCTGATCAGGTTTTGTATACTTGTGACCTTCCTGTGTGGAATCCCGGGAATACAGAGGATGGGGACATCTCTCTGGTGGGTTTCTGGTATTAGGTGGTTCCATTGTAACATCCTTGTGTCCTTCTGAAAACTTCTTCATCACTCCATACTCCTCATCCTCCTCTTTATACTCTTCTTTAACATCAATATTATAATCCCCAAGCTCTCCACTCTGAATATATAATAAAACATTCTTTGTAACAAACGTGTTTGTATATAAATCTGAATTACCAATTGTTCCTCATCTACCTGATGATGGTGAGGGATGGTGTGACCTTCCTGTGTGGAATCCCGGGAATACAGAGGACGGGGACATCTCTCTGGTGGGTTCCCATTGCTGGATCCATCTGTAGGAAACACAACACTGACTGAATACATTGTTTCTATGTGTTTATCAGATGATGGGGGGTCTAGGTGGAGCCTCCGTACTGCTCTCTCCTTTACAATAAAGTCTCCTCTTACCCGGTGATGTGAGGGGCGGCTGATTGTCCATCATGAGGTCCTTGTAGAGATCCTTGTGTCCTTCTAAATATTCCCACTCCTCCATGGAGAAATAGACAGTGACCTCCTGACACCTTATAGGAACCTGACACACACAATGATACAGTCACCATCCAGACACATCCCTTGTCTGTTACTGGATAATGTCCCAGAATTCCCAGCACCACTCACCTCTCCTGTCAGCAGCTCCATCATCTTCTTGGTGACTTCTAGAATCTTCTGCATGTTGTGTCTCTCAGGTTTTAGGGAGTCACATGGAGGCACTGTGATGGTCATGTGATCTCCTGACTTCACAAGAGGAAATCTCTGTATTGAGGAACCAATAGGAATATCATGTTAGATTCCCAGAATCCCCCTCACCTCTCCGGTCAGGTCTGTGTTTTATTAATAGCGATAAGAGTGATGTCATGTGACCTCCCAGAATCCCCCTCACCTCTCCGGTCAGCTCTGTGTTTTATTAATAGAGATAAGAGTAATGTCATGTGACCTCCCAGAATCCCCCTCACCTCTCTGGTCAGGTCTGTGTTTTATTAATAGAGATAAGAGCGATGTCACCTGACCTCCCATAATCCTCCTCACCTCTCTGGTCAGGTCTGTGTTTTATTAATAGAGGTAAGAGTGATGTCATGTGACCTCCCAGAATCCCCCTCACCTCTCCGGTCAGGTCTGTGTTTTATTAATAGAGATAAGAGTGATGTCATGTGACCTCCCAGAATCCCCCTCACCTCTCCGGTCAGCAGGTAGATGATCTCCAGGGTGAGGTTTAGTATCTGCTCAGTCATGTGACTTGGGTCCTCCTCCATCGTCATTGGTCATGTGATCTATACAGGTTTCCTGTAGACCAAAAATTGATAGGAGAGAATGATCTGGACTGCACTGGTTGTATAATATTAGGATGGGGGATAATTTGAGGGTTTCTCTGGGCTCACCATTACTTATTACTTTTTAGGCTGGGTTCACACCGCAGTACGGAGCGGCTCACAGCAGGGGGTCCGGTGCGTCTCCATTCACCGTTTCAGGTTAGATTTCAGTCCGAATTTTTAGCTGAATTCGGACCTGAAATTAGAGTTGCCACTTCATCCCTTTAATGGGACACATATGAATTGCACAGGTTGTTCTGAAGCTAATTTAATGCAGATGAGGCACCAAGTGAGTTTAATTACCACCTTAATCAGCCACAGAACAACCTGTTTAATTAATGTGTGCCCTGTATTGAAGGGATGATGTGGCAACCCTACCTGAAAAGGACCAGAAGACGCACAGGGTTCCTGTGGAGTTCGCACCTGTGCCGCTCCGGAGCTGTGTGAACCGGCTCCATAGAGAGACATGTGAATTGGATGTGGGGAAACCCATATCCAATTCGGAATAGTGTGAACCCAGCCTTATATTGGTGTTTTCAACTTCAATATGTTAAATAATCTGAGGAAATAGTGAGAGCGATAGAAACACTTTGGGCAGATTAATAGTATATCTATTTGTCTGTGTGTACATCAGACTGAAAAGAGAGAAACCTATAGGGGAAAGGTAGACAGAGTAATCTTCTTACCTCCTCTGCTGCCACTTGCAGCAATGTCTTCCCTCTACTTCCTCCCGACTCACCTCTCACCCGGAACTTTCTATTTATACCTGACATCACTTCCTGTCTGTACCTGACATCACTTCCTGTCTGTACCTGACATCACTTCCTGTCTGTAGCTGACATCACTTCCTGTCTTCCATAGAGACTTCCTGTCTCGGTAGAAGTGAGATCACCACCTTGTGGAGCTCAGAGGAACTGCAGCCCCCGAGAAACGTCTCGTAGTGTGAACACGGCCTTGTGCTGTGTGTGGATGTACTGTATATCCTTATAGATGGGGTCCTCTCCACTCCCACCAAGGGGGGTAGAAATAAATTATACAAACCATACCCTTTAACAACAATATGCACACTTCATTGTATCACTAAATATACCTTAAAGCGGTAGTAAACCCCCAAGTACTATTTTTACCTACAGGTAAGCCTATAATAAGGCTTACCTGTAGGTAAAATGAATATCTCCTAAACCTACATGGTTTAGGAGATATTCGCCCTGCATGCAGCTGCTGACATTAGCGGCGCATGCGCTCTGATGATCCGGTGGAGGCCGGCCGGCAAATTAGAGCTGGCTGCCGGAACGAAGAGCTCCCGCTCGCACGCGTGGGAATGACGTCACGCAGCTCCAGCCACTCACAGCGCCGGAGCCGCGTACCTGGAAGAAAGAAGAGGACCATCATGTCAGCTCCCTCAGCGCTGACCGACTCGGGCATCGGGGGCTTCGTTCTAAGGTAAGTATTTCATAATATGTTAGTATGCGATGCATATTAACATATTATGCTATTGTCTTGCAGGATTGCTTTTTTTTTTTTTTTCAGGCAGGTTTACTACCGCTTTAAATGTGTCACACTAATATTCGGTATATTCCACCATATAAAGTCTATAAAACAATCCCTGATCTGTTTTTCATTCGACAGAATATATGAAAGGGCTCACCCCATGTGATTGTGCTCCTTCAATCAGAAAGGCCCCACCCTCAGTAGTCCCAAATGGTAACAGCTTTATCGGCATCTGCTCTGGACACTTATTCTAGACACCATTAAGTGGTTGTAAACTCTGTTCCACCACTTGTACCTACAGGTAAGCCTATAATAAGGCTTAGCTGTAGGTACCATGAATATCTCCTAAACTTGCATAGTATAGGATATATTCACTATATATGCTTTTTCCGACGTCATCGGCGCATGCGCACTGAAGAAACGGGCAGTGGCGGCTGGTGAAGCTTTAGGATGGGGGGGCGCCAGGCCCTGTCCTTCCTTTTTGACCCCTCCTACTTCTCATAAGCCCCACCCCTTATAGAATCCGCCCACTCCGTCCCCTGTATTCCACATATTGCGTCAGGAGTATACAGCTTGGCATCACAGGACACAGTATACAGATCAGCATCACAGGTGGGGTATATTGCAGCCAGTAATACAGTATGCAGCCGGTAACACACATATGCAGCCAGTACACAGGTATGCAGCCAGTACACAGTATGCAGCCAGTAACACAGTATGCAGCCAGTAACACAGTATGCAGCCAGTACACAGTATTATGGTACCTCAGGCCACTCTCTCGCACACGGCCGGCTGGAATCACAGGCGTGTGTGCTGACCAATCCCAGTCCAAGCACCAGCACGTCTGCCAGTCGTGCCCACCGTGACCTGACCAATCAGTCACTGACTGAAGGACAGTGACTGAGGCCAGAGCCAATCAGTGTATCCAGCGAGGCGCACACAGATCCACTTTAAAGGCTGACCAATGAGCTTTGGGAATTGCTGTCAGCAGACAGCAAGTGGCCCAAAAAAGCTGGGACAGCGTGTACCGGTGCCACTGCTTTTAAAAGGAATCGGCCTATTTTTTTTCACATATTCCAGAGGGAGCGCCCCTTATGGACGAGCTACCACTGGCCCATGCCGTGGCTGGATGTGACGTCATCACGGCTCCGGCTAATCACAGCGCCGGAACCCGTGAACCTGGAAGATGCTCCAGGAAACATGTCGGCCGGGTGCGGGGACCACTGCAACAGCTTTGATCTCAGGCAAGTATTTCATACAATGTTAGGAGGAAGTCTGAGTACTCTGATGTAAAGGGGAACTCTGCAGACCCTAATATAAAGGGGAACTCTGATGTAAAGGGGAACTCCGCGGACTCTGATGGACTCTAATGCAAAGGTGAAATCTGGACAATTTCATGCTCCCCACTTTGTGGGATCAGTATAGCGGTGGCCCCTTCCTGTTCCAACATGACTGCACACCAGTGCACAAAGCAAGGTCCATAAAGACATGGATGAGCGAGTTTGGGGTGGAGGAACTTGACTGGCCTGCACAGAGTCCTGACCTCAACACCTTTGGGATGAATTAGAGTGAAGACTGCGAGCCAGGCCTTCTCGTACAAAATCAGTGCCTGACCTCACAAATGCGTTTCTGGAAGAATGGTCAAACATTCCCATAGACCCTCCTAAACCTTGTGGGCAGCCTTCCCAGAAGAGCTGAAGCTGTTATAGCTGCAAAGGGTGGGCCAACTCAATATTGAACCCTACAGACTAAGACTGGGATGCCATTAAATTTAATGTGCGTGTAAAGGCCGGCGTCCCAATACTTCTTGTAATATAGTGTATGTCCCATATATTTGCAGGTTCCATTATCATGAGATAATCAATGTTCTTCACTTTTCCTGTCAGTTGTCAGAAGGTTATGGCTGATCGGTGTATACTGTATAGACAGGGGCCTCACAATAGGTCAGTGGTTCTCAACTCCAGTCCTCGGGACCCACTAACAGGCCAGATTTTAAGTATTACCTTGGGGAGATGCAGACTAGAATACTGCAATCACTGAGCAGCAAATGATATCACCTGTGATGTATTTCAGTTATCCTGCAAACCTGGCCTGTTAGTGGGTCCCGAAGACTGGAGTTGAGAACCACTGCAATAGGTAAATAAATACACACACCGCTGCTTTGTTTGGTTTTATCCGTGTTTATTGATTTTCAAAACTTTATGGTAAATACAAAGCTACTCTCATCAATATGAAACTTTATTTGTTACAAGACATATGACATAACAACAAAATGTAGACAATCACAATAGCTTGGAAGATGGTCACTGCTCTCGATGTTCTGATGCTAGCGAGCTTGATGATCATCTTGCAGGGTTTTGCGTCATCCATTCCTGTTTGAATATTTATGTATATAACTGGTACGGTGCCCTAAGACTGGGGCACATCGACGAAGTTCTCCTCCATGACAGCATTTACTCGATCTGTACATCTGAAATAATTTGTACTCCTGAATTTCCATGGTTATGTATGTTTATTTTGTACGAGTCTATTGGCTGGGCCTACCTGTTTTGCACGTTTCTAGACCTTGCTCAATAAAAACTATCTGAAAAAAAAAAAAAAAATCTGATTTTGTGACATTTATGTAAGATTTTTCGCACGCAAAAATACGTCTTTTTCACCCGTGTGAGACATCCTATGTAAAGGAAAGATGGGACTTCTGCAAATAATGGTTTCCACATTCAGGACAGGAATATGGCTTCTCACCCATGTGAGAAATCAGATGTCTAGGTAGAAATTGTCGACGTAAAAAGCATTTCCTACACTCAGAGCAGGAATATGACTTCTCACCCATGTGAGACATCAGATGCCTAGGTAGAAGTTGTCGACGTAAAAAGCATTTCCTACACTCAGAGCAGGAATATGGCTTCTCACCCATGTGAGACATCAGATGTCTAGGTAGAAGTTGTCAACGTAAAAAACAATTCCTACACTCAGAGCAGGAATATGGCTTCTCACCCATGTAAAACATCAGATGTCTTGGTAGAAGTTGTCGACGTAAAAAACATTTCCTACACTCAGAGCAGGAATATGGCTTCTCACCCATATGAGACATCAGCTGCCTAGGTAGAAGTTGTCGACGTAAAAAACATTTCCTACACTCAGAGCAGGAATATGGCTTCTCACCCATGTGAGACATCAGATGCCTAGGTAGAAGTTGTTGACGTAAAAAGCATTTCCTACACTCAGAGCAGGAATATGGCTTCTCACCCATGTGAGACATCAGATGCCTAGGTAGAAGTTGTCGATGTAAAAAACATTTACTACACTCAGAGCAGGAATATGGCTTCTCACCCATATGAGACATCAGATGACTAGGTAGAAGTTGTCAACGTAAAAAGCATTTCCTACACTCAGAGCAGGAATATGGCTTTTCACCCATGTGAGACATCAGATGCCTAGGTAGAAGTTGTCGACGTAAAAAGCATTTCCTACACTCAGAGCAAGAATATGGCTTCTCACCCATGTAAAACATCAGATGTCTAGGTAGAAGTTGTCGACGTAAAAAACATTTCCTACACTCAGAGCAGGAATATGACTTCTCACCCATGTGAGGCAACTGATGTCTAGCTAGAAGTTGTCATCATTTACTGCACTCAGGAACCCATGTGAAGCCTGAGATGTCTAGTTATATCACGTCGATTCACAAAAAACATTTCCCACACTCAGGCAAGAATACGGCTTTCGACTTGTGTGAGGCAACTGATGTCTAAATAGAAGTTGTCAATGTAAAAAGCATTTCCCACACTCAAGACAGGAATATGGATTCTCACCCGTGTGAGGCAACTGATGTCTAAATAGAAGTTGTCAACGTATAAATCATTTCTCACACTCAGGGCAGGAATACGGCTTCTCACCCACGTGAGGCAACTGATGTCTAGCTAGAAGTTGACGTAAAAAGCATTTCCCACACTCAGGGCAGGAATATGGCTTCTCACCTGCGTGAGGCAACCAATGTATAGCTAGAAGTCGTCGACGTAAAAAACATTTCCCACACTCAGGGCAGGAATACGGCTTCTCACCCGCATGAGGCAACTGATGTCTAGCTAGAAGTTGTCATCATTTACTGCACTCAGGAACCCATGTGAAGCCTGAGATGTCTAGTTAGATCGCGTCAATGCGCAAAACATTTCCCGCACTCAAGCAGGAATACGGTGTCTTTTCCACTGTGTGAGATGTTTTGTGTCTGTCTAATTCTAATTTTGTTAAAAAAACATTTCCCACACTCATGCAGGAATACCACGGCTTCTCCCCTGTGTGGGATGTTTTGTGTCTGTCTAATTCTAATTTTGTTAAAAAACATTTCTCGCACTCAGGGCAGGAATACGGGTTCTCCCCCGTGTGAAACCTCTGATGTCTTTTTAGATTGTGTCGATGTGCAAAACGTTTCCCGCACTCTGGGCAGGAATACGGCTTCTCCCCTAGGTGGGATTTCTGATGTGTGGAAAGATCAGACTTCCGTGAATAACATTTCCCGCACTCGGGGCAGGAATGTGGCTTTTCGCCCGTATGAGACAGCTGATGTATAGAAAGATAGGACTTCCTTGAAAAGCATTTCCCGCACTCAAGGCAGGAATGCAGCTTCTCCCCCGTGTGAGATCTCAGATGCGTGGAAAGATTAGACTTCTCTGAAAAACACTTTTCGCACTCAGGACAAGAATACGGCTTCTCACCCGTATGGGTTCTCTGATGTACAGAAAGACTTGCCTTGTGTGAAAAACATTTCCCGCACACAGGGCAGGTAAACGGCTTTTCTCCAGTGTGAGATGTTTTGTGTCTGTCTAATTCTGATTTTTTAAAAAAACTTTTTTTGCAGTCAGGGCAGGAGTACGGCTTCTCCCCCGTGTGAAATGCCTGATGTCTAGTTAGATCGCGTCGATGTGCAAAACATTTCCCGCACTCAAGGCAGGAATACGGCTTCTCCCTTGTGTGTGATTTCAGATGTGTGGAAAGATAAGATTTCTGTGAAAAACATTTTCCACACTCATGGCAGCAATGTGGCTTTTCGCCCGTGTGAGACATCTTATGCAAAGTAAGATGGGCCTTCTGTGAAAAACATTTCCCACACTCAGAGCAGGAATGCGGCTTCTCACCCGTGTGAGACATCTGATGTCTAGTTAGAAGTTGTTGACGTAAAAAACATTTCCCGCACTCAGGGCAGGAATACGGCTTCTCTCCTGTGTGGGATCTCTGGTGAATGGACAGATAAGACTTCTGTGAATAACATTTTCCACACTCAGGGCAGGAATACGGCTTCTCTCCTGTGTGAGTTTTTTGATGAATAGAAAGATGGGACTTCTGTGAATAATTTTTCCCGCACTCAGGGCAGGAATACGGCTTCTCACCCGTGTGACTTCTTATGTGTACACGAAGAATGGACTTATAGCGAAAAGTTTTACCACATTCAGGACAGGAACATTTCTTATCTGTAGGTAGGACAGCATAATCCCCCTCAGTCTGAGGTTCCTCAGGATAAGAGGAATACGATGGTCCATCGACACTGTGTGGTGTCGGATGGACATTTCTGGTAAAGAGGTCTTCTCCTGGACTATACTGCGTGATGTCCTCATCTTCTACTTTACTATCTGTAGGAAGGATGAAACCGTTCCTCACAGTCTGAGGTTCCTCAGGATAAGAGGAATACGATGGTCCGGCACCGTCCCTCACAGTCTGAGGTTCCTCAGGATAAGAGGAATACGATGGTCCGGCACCGTCCCTCACAGTCTGAGGCTCCTCAGGATAAGAGGAATACGATGGTCCGGCACCGTCCCTCACAGTCTGAGGTTCCTCAGGATAAGAGGAATACGATTGTCCGGCACCGTCCCTCACAGTCTGAGGTTCCTCAGGATAAGAGGAATACGACGGTCGGGCACCGTCCCTCACAGTCTGAGGTTCCTCAGGATAAGAGGAATACGATGGTCCGGCACCGTCCCTCACAGTCTGAGGTTCCTCAGGATAAGAGGAATACGATGGTCCATCTACACTGTGTGGTGCCGGATGGATATTTGAGGTAGCCGGGTTTTCTCCTGGACTATACTGTGTGATGTCCTCATCTTCTACTTTACAGTCTGGAGACAAAGTGAGACAATCCTCTGAGGTTTTCCTCATCTCCCGTCCATCTACTAAAATAGAGATACAAAGATTATTACTAGACATGAGCAGGTGGGTTCCCCTACCAGAATTGAGTTCATGAAGCTTTGTTGCTGAGGAACATATCTGGCAAATAGTTCCCACTGACCTCCAACCAGTTCAATTCTATATTCATTGACCTTAGAGAGTGAAGGCACCAATAAGAACTGTCTTTATAGGAGTGAAAAGAGAGGAGGGATTATAAGGCGAGGGTTTCCACCCCCTCTGTCATTCTTTGCTTTCTTCCCAACACAGGAAGTACTACACAGCCCTATTTGCTCACCCATCTATTACTAACAGCAGGGCTGATCCTGAAGAGGACCATCATGGGGTTAAGAGTTGCCATTTATGGTCACTTTCTGTTAATGGGCCAAAACATTTGAGGATGTGATCACGTTACTATAGACATGGTAAAGTCTGTACTCTGTAAAGCAGTGGGAAGACAATAATTAATGATAAATGCACTTGAAAATTCATACATAAGAAATTCGTTCTCCCCTCCCTCCTCCTGAACTTTGTATACCTTTTCCAGGTGAGTGACTGAAAGTACTCAAGCCAGGAGCTCATCCCAACAACTAGTATTTTCAGCAGAAGGTTTGTTTTATTGTGTCCTGAAATACACTTTATGACCCACCTGTGCCGATCTCTGTAGGAGGGTCCTCCTCTATAAATGTTCCCGTTATTCCATCCTCCTCCATAGACTGCTGATCATCCCTCACATACCTCTCTTCTTCTTCTGATTTAACCTCAACTTTTATATCTATCAGATCTTCACCCTAAACCAAGAGAAGAACAGGAAATATCATCTTGTAGGATCCTCAAGTCACTTATGCTCTAGATCAGGGGTCCTCAAACTACGCCCCACGGGCTAGATACGGCCTGCCAAGGTCATTTACCCGGCCAGCCCGCAGAGGCGGACTGACCATTCGGGCACTGGAGCCCCCACAATGAGCAGTCTGCACTCAGCCGCCCTGAGCAGGCCTCAAAGTTACCGAGCTACAGAGATCCCCATGGACCCCGCCCCATAGGGGGAATCAGGACCAATCTCTGGCATTGCCCAGGGTGGGGCAGAGACACAGAGAGCCCACTCCGGAATCTAACAGTCCAGCATGGGAGAGCTACACAAGGGGACCCACCTCTTAGTCCTTCTTGTGGCTGTCTTTTAATTCATGTGCCTGTCCCCAGGAGTTGTTAAAACTGGAAGTCCCTCACATGCTATCATTACCAGCAGCTCTGTGTGATCAGGCGGTGCTCCACTCTCTAATCCCCGTGCACTGGTGAGGCTGCTCTGATGGGCACTGGTGAGACTGCATTGATGGGCACTGCTGAGGCTGCACTGATGAGGCTGAATAGATGGACACTGGTGAGACTGCATTGATGGACACTGGTGAGGCTGCATTGATGGACACTGGTGAGGCTGCATTGATGGACACTGGTGAGGCTGCATTGATGGGCACTGGTAAGGCTGCTCTGATGGGCACAGGTGAGACTGCATTGATGGGCACTGGTGAGGCTGCACTGATGAGGCTGAATTGATGGACACTGGTGAGACTGCATTGATGGACACTGGTGAGGCTGCATTGATATGCACTGGTACGGCTGCATTGATGGGCACTGGTGAGACTGCATTGATGGGCACTGGTGAGACTGCATTGATGGGCACTGGTGAGGCTGCATTGATGGACACTGGTGAGACTGCATTGATGGACACTGGTGAGACTGCATTGATGGGCACTGGTGAGACTGCATTGATGGGCACTGGTGAGACTGCATTGATATGCACTGGTGAGGCTGCAATGATGAGGCTGCATTGATGGACACTGGTGAGACTGCATTGATATGCACTGGTGAGGCTGCATTGATGGGCACTGGTGAGACTGCATTGATATGCACTGGTGAGGCTGCATTGATGGACACTGGTGAGACTGAATTGATATGCACTGGTGAGGCTGCATTGATGGACACTGGTGAGACTGAATTGATATGCACTGGTGAGACTGCATTGATGGACACTGGTGAGGCTGCACTGATGTGCACACAGGAATTTGTTTATATTTTTTTCAAACTATAGTCCGCCCCCCCCCCAAGAGTCTGAGGGACAGTGAACTGGCCCCCTGTTTAAAATGTTTGAGGACCCCTGCTCTAGATCCTCCATCCCACCAACCTGATCATGGTGTCCATAGTTGTAACCTACCTGTGTGAAATACAGAGGAAAGGGACAGTTCTCTGGTGGATTCCTGTAGCTGGATGACTCCTCCATGGTGTCTTGGTACAGAGCTTTGTGTTCTTTCTCTATCGCCTCAGCCTCACCATCCTCCTCTTTTATCTCTTCTTTAACCTCAACTGTAGAATCTCGCAGGTTTCCACTCTGAATATAGAATAAAAATGGCATCAATGGTAACCATGCAGATAATGTACAGATCCTAATGATACTATCAGTGATTGTTCCTCATCTACCTGATGATAGTGAGGGATGGGGTGACCTTCCTGTGTGGAATCCCGGGAATACAGAGGACGGGGACATCTCTCTGGTGGGTTCCCATTACTGGATCCATCTGTAGGAAACACAACACTGACTGAATACATTGTTTCTATGTGTTTATCAGATGATGGGGGGTCTAGGTGGAGCCCCCGTACTGCTCTCTCCTTTACAATAAAGTCTCCTCTTACCCGGTGATGTGAGGGGCGGCTGATTGTCCATCATGAGGTCCTTGTAGAGATCCTTGTGTCCTTCTAAATACTCCCCCTCCTCCATGGAGAAATAGACAGTGACATCCTGACACCTTATAGGAACCTGACACACACAATGATACAGTCACCATCCAGACACATCCCTTGTCTGTTACTGGATAATGTCCCAGAATTCCCAGCACCGCTCACCTCTCCTGTCAGCAGCTCCATCATCTTCTTGGTGACTTCTAGGATC
>BLSH010288257.1:133430-145830 GCA_018402905.1 Glandirana rugosa
CTTTGTTCCTTGCTACGAACCTCTACCCATTCCCCACCTTGGTTCCACCCCCTACCCATCTCCAAGCATCGTTCCTTGGTTCCACCCCCTGTCTATCTCCAAGCACCGTTCCTTGGTTTTACCCCCTACCCATCTCCAAGCACTGTTCCTTGGTTCTACCCCCTACCCATCTCCAAGCATCATTCCTTGGTTCCACCCCCTGCCTATCTAGAAGCATTCCTGCTGAAAAAAGGCCTGCATATATGTGTAGTAATTTGTACAAAAGAGAAGGAATTACAGAAAAATGTATAGTTCTGGCTCGTATTGTGAGAGAAATGTAAAACCTCTGATATTTGTATATATGTGTATATAGCTCACAACCATTGTGTGTTTTACCCTATACTAACATGCTTTGCATAGGACACTTACCTCTCTCTGACGTACACACATCTGTACATTTTTCCTGGCATTGTCCTGCATTGCTTAGTTGAAACTTTACTTCCTTCTACCATGAAGTTACCTTTGTAACAATGCTTCCATTCTAAGTATGTGTAATAAACAGTAGAACAGCTTTGGAAACGCATGCTTGTGTCTGTTCCCTCACTGCCTTGATACCGATGAGAGCAATTAGGAGCCACCAACCAATTATTTCTGAGTTTTTGCTATGACTAACTAAATTTCTTTGACAGTGTACTCAAATCTTTGGGGTTGCAAAAAACCCGTCTGGGGATCGAGCAACCTCAAGGGCATGAGCCTATGAACCAGAATGAGAATTATTTCTTCAAAAAGTATTTGTCAGAAACACCATCAACGCGTTTCGTGGCACTGTAATGGCCACTTCCGCAGACTAGGTAACACCATAAACAGGGCCAGTCACCAACAGTCTGTCTGCCACATACCTGATCGAGGCCGAGTTGACGAGAGAGCTGCCCTGACACCACTTGTCCTGTTTCCCCTGGGGATGATGACCGGGTATAGCAGGTTGGCATAGGTTCCTGCCTACTACTATCAGACTACTATCTGGTTCAGTATATCTTGGTAGCAGATGCGGAGCTGAAGCAGACCAGCTGGTAGCAGGCGGATACTGGATCTCAGAAGCGTAAGCAGACTGGCAGAGGTCAGTGATAACCAGGCACCAGGAGATCAGAGTATGGAGCCAGGCCAAGGTCAGCGTCAAACAAGCATAAAAAGTACCAGAAGCAGGGTAAAATCGCCAACCAGAGTCAGCAACAGAGGTTCAGGAACAAGCAGGATCAGCAAGCCAGGTCGGGATATAGGTGTACACAGGAAAAGGTCCCAAGCAGAAGGAGCTGACTACCACTCAGCAATAAACCTGAGTCCTGTAAGGCTTTAAATAGGCCTCTGGGCGGCAAAGTCCATCAAACAAGCACACTCACGCACATGAGTGGGCGTATGAGTATGTGTATTCGCACATGCTTGTACAGATGCACGCAGGGTCCAAATGCTGTGCAAAGTTCTATGGGCCGCTTTGCTCACATGCACATTCCTTTGAGCATGGGCAATTTTTTGAACACGAGCATTCCCTTGAGCATTCATTTGGACATGGGCCCCCTTATATTGAATGCCTCGATGTCAGGAACCTCATCACGCACGCGTACGTAGGAACGTGTGCACTACAGATTCTGATGCCTAGTAAACTTTAAATCTGAGCCCCCCCCCCCCCCCCGCCCTTACATCAGGGGTCCTTATCAAAGTTCAATATAAGAAGAAAATGGAAAGCCGACAACTCGTGCATCCAGATATGCTAATTGTATTAATGTAGGTGGAGTACACAGATGCAGAGGCTTAAGTGTTTCAGCACATAGCCTTAGTCATAGCCATAATAGTTATGACTAAGGCTATGTGCAGAAACACGTAAGCTTCTGTATCTTCTGTACTCCACCTGCAATAATAAAATCAGCATATCCAGATGTATGAGTTGCCGGCTTTCCATTTTTATCCTATCTTTGGGTGTTAGTAAGGCACCGTAAGCCAGAGCACCGATCACTCACTGCCTCAGGAAATTTGTCTGGCCGTTTCTTTCTAATCTATTTGCGTGTAACCTTATCAAAGTTCCACCTACATCAAGATCCCCATCACAGTGCCCACTTACTTCTGTTCCCCACATTAAAGTGCTAAGTCCGATCCTCACAATCCCTATTCTATGAGTCTCCTCTGAGGTCCATCATCAACCATGCCCCATGAAGACGAGTCACTCCACACTTTAGTAAATTACCCTCCATAATGTCTATGGTGCTCAGTAAAGATCAATCATAAATGAAATGTGAAGATGTGTCACCTTACATATTAATTGTGACAATCACAGATCCACAGAAGAAAGGTTCTGACACACAGGTGAGGTCCATGATGAGCAGAACATGGACAGCAAGCCATTCTCCATGTGTCTCTATTGTTTTTTTTCATGCTTACCAAGTTGTGGATGAAATGTGTAGATTGGTCACCTTACAGATTGATTGGGACAATAGCGGATCACCACATGAGAAGTTCCTCCACACTGGTGAGGTCATGGTGAGCAGAACATGGACTCCAAGCCTTTCTCCATGTGTCTCTGTTGAGTTGTCTCTATGCTGGTCATGTTGTGGATGAAATGTGTTGATTGGGACATTTATGGATCTCCAGATGAGAAGTTCCCCCACACAGGTGAGATCAAGATGAGCAGAATATGGACTTCAAGGTTTTCTCCATGTGTCTCTGTTGTGTTGTCACTATGCTGGTCATGTTGTGAATAAAATGTATAGCTGTGTCACCTTACAGATTGATTAGGACAATCACAGATCCCCACATGAGAAGGTCCTCCACACATGTGAGGTCATGGTGAGCAGAACATGGACTCCAAGCCTTTCTTCATGTGTCTCTGTTGAGTTGTCTCAATGCTGGTCATGTTGTGGATAAAATGTGTAGATGTGTCACCTTACTGATTGATTAGGATAATCACGGATTGCTAAATGAGAAGTTCCTCCACAAAGGAGAGGTCATGGTAAGCAGAACATGGACTTCAAGCCTTTCTCCATGTGTCTCTGTTAGGTTGTCTCTATGCTGGTCAAGTTGTGGAGGAAATGAACATGAACTGCTTTTCCACATGAGACTCACAGAGCTACGGTGATGGAGTGTCTACATATTTGCATGGACCCTTATCAAAGTTCCACCTACATCAAGATCCCCATCACAGTGCCCACTTACATCAGTACCCCACATCAAAGTGCTAAGTCTGGTCCTCACAATCCCTATTCTATGAGTCTTCTCTGAGGTCCAGCATCAACCATGCCCCATGAAGATAAGTCACTCCACACTTTAGTAAATTACCTTCCATAATGTCTATGGTGCTCAGTAAAGATCAATCAATAATGAAATGTGTCACCTTACAGATTAATTGTGACAATCACAGATCCACAGAAGAGAGGTTCTGCCACACAGATGAGGTCCATGATGAGCAGAACATGGGCCCCAAGCCATTCTCCATGTTTCTCTATTGTGTTGTCTTTATGCTGATTAAGTAGTGGATGAAATGTGTAGAGGTGTCACCTTACATATCAATTGGGACAATTACAGATCACCAGATGAGAAGTTCCTCCACACCGGTGAGGTCATGATGAGCAGAACATGGACTCCAAACCTTACTCTATTGAGCTGTCTCTATGTTGGTCATGTTGTGGATGGAATGTGTATGTATCACTGATTAGGACAATCATGGATCCCCAAATTAGAAGTTCTTCCACACAGGTGATGTCGTGATGAGCAGAACACGGACTTCAAGCTTTTCTCCATATGTTTCTGTTGACTTGTCTCTGTGTTGACCAAGTTGTGAAGGAAATATGTAGATTAGTCACCTTACAGATTGATTGGGGCAATTACAGATCACCAGATGTGAAGTGCCTCCACACCGGTGAGGTCATTATGAGCAGAACATGGACTCCAAGCCTTTCTTCATGTGTCTCTGTTGAGTTGTCTCAATGCTGGTCATGTTGTGGATGAAATGTGTTGATTGGGACATTTATGGATCTCCAGATGAGAGGTTCCCCCACACAGGTGAGGTCAAGATGAGCAGAATATGAACTTCAAGGTTTTTTCCATGTGTCTCTGTTGGGATGTCCCTATGCTGGTCATGTTGTAAATAAAATGTATAGATGTGTCACCTTACAGATTGATTAAGACCATCACAGATCCCCAAATGGGAAGGTCCTCCACACAGGTGAGGTCATGGTGAGCAGAACATGGACTCCAAGCCTTTCTCCATGTGTCTCTGCTGGGTTGTCTCTATGCTGGTCATGTTGTGGATGAAATGTGTAGATGTGTCACCTTACAGATTGATTAGAACATTCACAGATCCCCAGATGAGAAGTTCCTCCACACAAGTGAGGTCAAGATGAGCAGAACATGGACTCCAAGCCTTTTTCCATGTGTCTCTGTTGGGTTGTCTCTATGCTGGTCATGTTGTGGATAAAATGTGTAGATGTGTCACCTTACAGATTGATTAGGATAATCACAGATTCCTAAATGAGAAGTTCCTCCACAAAGGAGAGGTCATGGTAAGCAGAACACGGACTTCAAGCCTTTCTTCATATGTCTCTGTTAGGTTGTCCCTATGCTGGTCAAGTTGTGGAGGAAAAGAACATGAACTGCTTTTCCACATGAGACTCACAGGGTTATGGTGATGGACCTTCTACATTGATAGATGACATGATTGACAGATTTACATAATGGGACTTTTTTTTTGTGATTTTTTTTTTTTATACTTGTCAAAAACTGTGTTTTTTATTGTTTGCGTCCTTTTTGGGGTTGAGTAGGGTACTTTTTTTTATAAAGGGGGCTTCCAGATTAAGGTAAGCCCTCAGCCCTTGGACCCCCACAACCACAGGCCAGGGTTGTGGGAAAGAGGCCTTAGTCCTTTTTAACATGGGGACAAGGTTCTTTGCCACAGGGCCCAAGGATCCCCCCCAATGTTGAGGGCATGTGGTCTGATGTGGTATAGGGATGGGCGCACACTCGCTCCCCCCTTGCTTTCCTGCATGCTCACATAACTGTCTACTATGTATTTTTGGGGGGATCCTATGCTTTTTGCTTGGTTTTTGAATGGAGTTCCTTCTTAAAATCCATACTACACTCCAAGGGTCTTGTAAAGAGTTATTGGAGACCTCATGCCCTTTTTTTGCGTGTGGTCCCCCATTAAATTCATTCCAGGCCTGAAGCACTTGGTATAATATACAGAGGGAACCCTGTGCTTTTTATGTATGTGGGAGTCCCCCATTAACCATACCTCCCAACTTTTGGACTTAGAATGAAGGACACATTAGGGAGACGGCAACCCGTGGCGTGCACGTAGCGTGCTGTGGTGGAAGTGGGTGTGGTTAAATGATGCTAAATATTGGGCATGGCCTAATAACTGCTCCCCCTCTCTCTACACATTGCCCTCCTCCCTGTATGGGTGGGGATTTCTGGAGAAGAAGTTGTACCCCAAACCCATTTCTGCTCACAGCTTCACTCTCACCCCTCTCCTCCCCGCTAACCTATGCACAACGCCTCCCCTTCTGCTAACCTCTGTTCCGCTAGCCCCCCCATGACCTCTGCGCCCCAAATGCCCCCTTTGCTAACCTATACACCTCTGTCTGCTTGCTTTCACACCCTCCCCATCTTCAAACCTCTGTTCCCCAAACCGCCCTCTCTGATCATCTCTGCACCCCAAACCCCCCTCTCTGCTTACCTCTACACTCACCTTTGCACCCCAACCCCCCCTTTCTGCATCCTATCCCCCACAACCCAACAGCTCCTGGCTGTACATCCCAACTTCCCTCTCTTCTAATCTTGCACAACTCCTCTTCTTTTCCTATACTCTGCTCCCCTCTCTAACCTTTGCACCCCTTTCTCCATGCCAACCTCTGCACCCCACCCCCCTCTGATCCCCTCCTTGCCCTGCTTTCCTCTTTGCTCCACAGAGCCTCAGGACAGGACAGTTCTGTTTGTGTAACATCCACAGGGCTTTCCGGCGGTGCTGGGCAAGGTTACTTAATAACAAGCAGCTTGGGTTACTTACAAAGGTCACGCTGGCAGAGGGGTGGACCGCTGTAGTGATGAACTGTCAGTGAAAATAAGTCGAAGACGGCAGGCAGTCCAATCCCATGGCACTCAGCAGAATATACAATGCTCGTGTGGTGCCCCCTCTTGTCCTGGCTCTGCACTTCTCCTGCACCTCCTTCTGGGTGCCCTGATCCTTCAATGGTTTGATCCCCTGCCAACCGACGCTGCAGCAGCTGGCATCTGTCTCTGCCAGCTGCCTGCAAATTATTTTTAGTGTCAGAACTCATTCCGGGACACAGCCCAGACCTTCGGGACTTGGTTGAAATTATGGGAAGGTCCCACAGGATCAGAGAGGCATGCATTAACGTCTATAGAAGACCCTCATCTAGGTCTCCCAGAGTCAGAAACAGTCCTGCACTTTGTTTTGTAGTATATTGAGGGGATTAAAACTTGGATGGGGAGTAGGGGTATCATGGAATGCCCACTTGGCATAGACAACTTCGGGAACAACTTAAAAGTTAGGTCGATAAACAGTGTATTTGGGCGTAGGCACAGTTTTCATACTTTTGGCTCTGTATGCCACCAGAATAAAATTAAAACAAAACAATCCAAATGAATTTGAAGTGCAGACTTTCAGCTTTAATTCAAGGGGTTGAACATAAATATCAAGTACAAATTTTAGGAACTGCAACCATTTTTATACACAGACCCCCCCCCCCCCCATTTTTAGGGGTTCAAATGTAATTGGACAAATGAATATAGTCATAAATAAAATGTTCATTTTTAATATTTTGTTGAGAATCCTTTACTGGCAATGACTGCCTAAAGTCTGGAAGCCATGGACATCACCAAAGACTGGATTTCCTCCTTTCTGATGCTTTGCCAGGCTCTAACTGCAGCTGTCTTCAGTTGTTCTTTGTGAGTCTTTCTGCCTTTAGTTTTGCCTTCAGCAAGTGAAATGCTCATTTGGGATGAGATCAGGTGATTGACTTGGCCGTTACAGAATATTCCACTTCTTTTCCATCAAAAACTCCTGGGTTGCTTTTGCAGTGTTTTGGATCATTGTCCATCTCTACTGTGAAGCGCTGTCCAATCAACTTTGCTGCATTTGGCTGAATCTGGTTTGACAGTATATCTCTAAACCAGCCTTTCTCAACCTTTTCAACACTGAGGAACCCTTGAAATAATTCTCCTTGTCTCGGGGAACCCCTGCTAAAAGTTAAAAATCTACAACTCATGATACATTAGTGTGATGGTCATTGGGAAGAATGCTCCATACACTTGTGGTCATTGGGAAGAATTACCCCCTTACAGATAGCTAAAAAGATTAATGGTGTCATTGGGAATTTATCTGAGAGATAGAAATTGACCATTGCTCAAGGAACCCCTAGCAACCTCTGGAGGAACCCTGGTTGAGAAACCCTGCTCTAAACACTGCAGAATTCATCCGACTGCTTCTGTCTTCTGTCACATCATCAATAACCACCAATGACCAAGTGCCACTGGAAGCCATGCATGCCCATGCCATCACACTGCAAGCTCCACCATGTTTTACAGATGTCGTTGTGAGCTGTGCCAAGCCTTCTCTACAATTTTTACTTCCCGTCATTCTGGTACAGATTAATCTTAATTTCATCTGTCCAAAGAATGCTTTTCCAGAACTGCTCTGGCTTTTTCAGATTTTTTTTTTAGCAAAGTTTAATCTGGCTTTTCTGTTCTTCAGGCTTATGAAAGGTTTGCACCTTCACTTGTCTGGATGTTGTGAATGGGTTTGTCTTTACCATAGAGAGGATCCTCCGATCATCCACCTCTGTCGTATTCCATTGAGGTCCAGGCCTTCTATGTTACCGAGCTCAACAGTGCGTTCTTCTTTCCTCAGAATATACCAAACTATTGATTTGGCCACTCCTAATGTTGCTGCTATCTCTCTGATGGTGTTTCGCTTTTGAAGCCTTACAATGGCCTGCTTCACTTGCATGGACAGCGTCTTTGAACACATGATGTAGGTTCACAGCAATAGATTCCAAATGCAAATACCACACTAAGGCTGGGTTCACACTATCCGACACAAAAACGGTCAGACTTTTGATACTACTTTGCCCTGCAACATCGGTCCTACTTCCATCCGACTTGAATGAAGATAAGATTTTGCTCCGCCTTTGAAATATTGACTTGTCCTTTCACCAATCAAAACAATCCCAGTGTAAGTGTAATTCCTTTTACTGCTGCTGATATCACCAAGTTGGATGTCACAAGTCGGATGGTTAGAACAAGGATCCGACTTTGATCCGACTTCAATGATATTCAATGGGCTGAAGTAGGACCAAAGTAGTACAGGAACCTTTTTCAAAATTGGACCGACTTGTGTCGAACCAGTTAAGACGGCTCTCATAGGGAAACACTGCTTTTGTAACGTAATGCGACTTGTGCTCACAATGTCAGTCCGTTTGTTGGACAAGTGTGAACTCAGCCTTAGAATGAACTCCAGACCTTTTACCTGCTTAACTGGTGAAGAAAAAAACAAAGGAGTAGCCCACACCTGGCCATGAAACAGCTTTTGATTCAATTGTTCAATTACTTTTGGGGCCTTCAAAAAGGGTGGGGGGGGGGGGTGGCTATTCTTAAGAACTGTAATTCCTAAACCCTTCATCCGATTTGGATGTACATACCTTCAAAACCCAAGAGCGTGAACTTTCAACCCATATCCATTATAGAACTATAGCTTGCATATGTTTTGGTAAATACCTGAAAAAATCTATAATTGTGCCTGTGTCCAAATATATATGGACCCAACTGTATATACTTATCCTGTTATAGACAGGAGCCCGAGGCCCCTTTAAATGTGTAGCAAAAGTCCAGTGTCCCGCTTTCATCCCTGTGGCTACTGATCCCAGCACCGCCTCTTCAGGCACTTCCAATTCATCTGGCTGCAGCTGCCCCTTTCACTAGCCCTCCTGGCTACATCGCCACAGTCCTCCAGACTGACGCTCTCTCTCTCCACAGTCCTCCAGACTGACGCTCTCTCTCTCCACAGTCCTCCCAAACTGACACTCTCTCTCTCCACAGTCCTCCCAGACTGCTCACCCGGCTGACTTATCAGGAGATATCCCGGACGTGCTGACCTGCTCCTGCTGTCCTCTCCTTGCTCCCGTGCCTCCAGGAAGGATCCCTACGTGTGTTGCAGAGGGTCCCTCCAGCACACTTGCCCCAGGCTGGAGGTCACCCCCAGGCTAGGGGGCACTCTCAAGGGCCACCAACAGCCTCCTCAGCACTCATTCTCCATATTCCACCTGACTGCCCCCTGCCAACCCATTTTGCTGGAGATTGGCTGGGGCCCTCATCAATACTCCAAGCAGCTCCTCCTAGACTTCACCCTCTACTTCTGGAAGCTTCTTCAAGGTTCCAGAAAGCAGGGGGAGTCACCAGAGATGCTTGCTGAGTCATCCAGCCTCCCTGAGTCACTCATCCCTGACCCAGATGCAGCCCAGGCCTGGCTCTCAGCCAGGCCACATTTTCCTACACTACAACTATATACACTAGAGGGTGCTACATGTAGATGAACAGAATCCCTGGTTGCTTGTGAGGTGCCAGTGGTGGTTCACCTCATGCTGAGTGAAGGAGAAGTGCATTCACATGACAAGTTGTGTGCATTTTGGTGTGGCATGTAACTGATCTGGGTACGTGTGCAGGCCCTTGTGTTGTGGCCCTTTCCAACAAGGTGTGCACAACACATTTATTATTATACAGGACTTAAATAGCGCCAACAGTTTACGCAGCGCTTTACAACTTGAGGGTAGACAGTACAAATACAATACACTTAAATACAGTAGGAATCAGAGGGCCCTGCTTGTTAGAGCTTACAATCTAAGTGTCTCTATGCTTGCCTTCAGTGCATCTGTGACACATGAATATATTGCAATGGCCCCCCCCCCCCCCAGTAAAACATGCCCGACCCTATAATTAAGGGCAAAATCCTAGTAAGTTACTGCAGTGGTGGTCTGGATGGCACCCTCTGGTACAAATACTGAGAAGTGTATAGGAAGCACATACCAAACAGTATCTGGTGGGCATTGTCCCCAAGGAGTCTTCGGCAGGATACCAACATTAGGTGTCTCAAGATGCTGGACCTGTAAAGCATTCTAACCAAGAACACAAGGTGTCTGGAGAGTAGCCCCAAGCAACAGGTCACAGGCTGGACCTGCATCTTCATCATGGTGGGGTCAAGATATGGCCTCCAAGGTAATACAGAGTACCAACCTACCTGGAAAAACTACCCAAAAGAAACCAACAGTCTACACCGGCCATAGGAGCTGAAATCCAAGCCTTCTGCAGTAGACACTAAAAATAAAATGTATACTTGTTGGTAAACGACCAACCACCAGAAAAAGGCAGCACTTGAAGGTGTATGGATGTTCCCCACCACTTAGTGAAAACGAAGCTGTGGTGGATCATGGTCAACGAACGCCTCTCAGCAACCTTATTTGACAAAATCTGGGAACCCTGGATTAACTACTTGTCTACACCCCTGTGAAGCATTAGAAATTTCCTCTTTCTTCCTTCTTCTGGTTATCTCCTTCCCTTTATTTTCCCTGAACTACCAGTGAGACAATAGAAGTCTAGTGGTGAATGAGGTATTTAAGGGGGGGAAATAGCACCCCGATGGTTGTTCCAATTTATTGACTAGACTTCTCACCTCCAGTGTTTCCATAAGAAGTGGGAATGAGGATATCGGCCTCGTGGCCAAGTTGGTAGGGTCTCCACTTCCCCCCTCATACTGTTTTTGGAGGGGTGGCGAGGAAACCAAAAATATGTCTGTTTTTTGATGGTTGCTACATCGCGTATTTTGATGTGGCTTGTCGAGAGAGAAGCAGTATCAGGGATGCAAGTTAGAAGGCATCTGTATACCCTTCCCGCAATACCCACTGTACCATGATACATGTTTATGGAATTTTGTTGGATTCCTGACGTTCACGTCTCGAAAACTTCAATAAAACATTGGAAAGAGAAGGTGTATGGATGTGCGAGACAGTGATGTTTGAAAGGTAAGTCTATCTCCCTTACGTAGTCAATATCATATTCATAGGAGGTTGACCGTGGGCATTTGCACACAATGAACCACCCAGGTGATGATGTATTGGTCCACCTCAACCACATGACCTCTGGAAGGTTTTGCCACCTTCATGACCAGACCATTCAGTGCAACTCAGAACTGCGCTACCTTACCTGACGAATACGCGGTCATGCAACACTGCACCCAAATGTAATTTATACCATTTTTTCCACACAAATAGAGCTTCATTTTGGTGGTATTTGATCACCTCTGGGGTTTTTTATTTTTTATTGTACAAACAGAAAAAAAAAAAAGAAAAAATGTTGAAAAAAAACCCACAATATTTTCGACATTCTATTATAAAATATATCCAATAAAATAAAATTTCCCCGCAAGTTTAGAACAAAATGTATTCCACTGCATACAAGTGCTGGTAGTAATCGGGGGGCAGATCCTGCTAACTCAGCGTTTTTGGGGACACTAGCATAGTTTTGATCGTGATCAAGATACAGATCGGTACAGACACCATACAGTGGAACCTCGGATTACGAGGATAATCCGTTCCAGAATGCTTGTAATCCAAAGCACTCGTATATCAAAGCAAGTTTCCCCATAGGAAACAATGGAAACTCAGATGATTTGTTCCACAATGACTGCTTGTCTATGCAGTACAGTATGTGGTCAGAAGTCTGAGGGTGCTGTTGTATGCAGTACTGCATGTGACCAGAGGTGCGGGGGTGGTGGTGTATGCAGTACTGTATGTGGCCAGAGGTGCAGGGCCGCTGGTGTATGCAGTACTGTATGTGGCCAGAGGTGCAGGGGCGCTGGTGTATGCAGTACTGTATGTGGCCAGAGGTGCAGGGGCGCTGGTGTATGCAGTACTGTATGTGGCCAGAGGTGTGGGGGCGCTGGTGTATGCAGTACTGTATGTGGCCAGAGGTGCGGGGGTGGTGGTGTATGCAGTACTGTATGTGGCCAGAGGTGCAGGGGCGCTGGTGTATGCAGTACTGTATGTGGCCAGAGGTGCGGGGGTGCTGGTGTATGCAATACCGTATGTGGCCAGATGTGTGAGGGCACTGGTGTATGCAGTACTGTATGTGGGCAGTTGTCCGGGGGCACTGGTCTATGCAGTACTGTATGTGGCCAGAGGTGCGGGGGTGCTGGTGTATGCAGTACTGTATGTGGCCAGAGGTGTGGGGGTGGTGGTGTATGCAGTACTGTATGTGGCCAGAGGTGCAGGGGCGCTGGTGTATGCAGTACTGTATGTGGCCAGAGGTGCAGGGGCGCTGGTGTATGCAGTACTGTATGTGGCCAGAGGTGCAGGGGCGCTGGTGTATG
>BLSH010288257.1:156561-167759 GCA_018402905.1 Glandirana rugosa
GACCTCGCACGCCGCCCGTGCTCTCGAGGACGGACGATCGGCGCGTACGGTGGCAAATATCCGCCGCTAAACGCTATACGCTGGTGTGACGTCGTTATTTGCATACGCTCGGTCCGGCCTTGGCCAATTGTTTAAGTTGCTTAGACTTTTTTACATATTATTTTACTATAAACATACTGCGGTGTACTAGGCTATTTTCAAGTCCCGGTACCCCCTTTGATTATTTTAAAAAATTTTGTAACAATCTCCATCTTGCTCAAGTTCAGCCATGATACCTAAAAAACAGGGCTGCTATCACCGTATGAGGCGATTAGACAATATCAAGCGACGTCATTTGCATCCAACAGATAGAACAAAATTCTGACCCATTTGTTATCTGCAACCGAATTTTCGAACAAATTATAAAATTTTATTAGTTTCCCCCATGGCCCTGAACTTTTATCGGATCATGTGGCGTCATACAAATATCATTTTATTATACATTTTTTCAGATTCGTTGAATTTGTTAACCGGTTCCGGCCTGGCTCGCATACGTTTATTGCTGCAGTGTGGTCGCATATCGCAAATCGCCGCCTATAAACGGTGGCATGCGCGGCTAGCAGGCAGGAGCTCTCGTGCCCGCCGCACGCTCCAGGAGTATGGCCGTGGGTCTAGGGTTGCCACCTGTCCAGGATTCACCCGGACAGTTCAGATTTGAATCGTGTGTCCGGGTTTCAGACCACCTGAAACCCGGACACATTATTCTGACTGGACTATGGCTTCCCAGCAGGGTTGCTGGCTACAGTTTTCTAAGCCAAGAGTGTCTGTTACACTCTCTTTTACACTGCCCAAAGCCAGCACTAACAGTTACCCCCACACTGAAAGAAGAGAGGGCTCAATCTGCTCCTTTTCCTCTCGCCCCTACCCCTCTGTATCTGCCCACACTCCAATCCCTGGCAAGTGAGGGCGGGGAATTTGAAGTCCGTTACTCGCAGATACATCTGGTGGGTGAGAGGTGCTGACTGGCCAGGGATGAGTGAATTCACCATCCACCCTTGTCTGTGACTGAAGTCGCCCCTCCCCCCTCCTGCCTCTGATTGAGTACACTAAGGTAAATCATGGTCCTCAGTGCTCCCCCTTACACCAGAGGCCACAGTGCTCCCCCTTACATCAGAGTTCTCAGTGTTCCCCGTTAAATTATGGTTCCCAGAGCTCTCCCTTACATCAGAGTCTGCAGAGTCCCCCCCCCCTTACAGTTTAAGGGAACTCTATGCTATTTTAAAAAAAAAAAATGTAGGGCGTCGTGAAAGTGTTTGGGTTTGACTTGAAGAAAAGGTGGCAACCCTACGTGGGTCGGTCGGACTCGATGTCCGCCGGCGACCCGCGATCGCCTGTGAGAGAGGAAGAACGGGGAACCACCCATGTAAACAACGCGGTTCCCCGCTCTGTGAGGGGGACATGACAGATCTACTGATCCCTGTCACTGGGATCAGTTAGATCTCTGGTGCCCCTGGCAGCCCAGCCCCCTCACAGTTAGAACACGCCTAGCGAACACAGTTAACCCCTTCACTGCCCCCTGCAGGTTAACCCCTTCCCTGCCAATGACATTTATTCAGTAATCAGTGGACATTTAAATTTCTGATCGCTGTATAAATGTCATTGGTCCCAAAAAAAAAAGTAAAAACTCCAGAAATTAATTCTCATGGTTTGTAAACGCGGCAACTTTTGCACAAACCAATTAATAAACGCCAATCACGATTTTTTTTTTTCCATAAATAGGAGGAAAAATATAAATTGGCCAAAACTGATGAATACTTTTTTTTTTGGATTTGTATTTTAACAAAATGTAACAAATATTGTTTTTTTTTGCAAAATTGTTGCTATTTTTTTGTTTATAGCGGTGATCAGAAGTGACGCAGAGGGGATCAAATACCACCAAAAGAAAGCTCTATTTGTGGGGGAAAAAGGACGCCAATTTAGTTTGGGTACAACGTCGCACGACCGCGCAATTGTCAGTTAAAGTGACGCAGCGCCGAATCGCAAAAAGTGCTCCGGTCCTAAAGTGGGAAATCCTTCCGGGGCTGAAGTGGTTAATACGTCCATTCGGAGATTTGTATACTTTGGAATCTCAGAAAATTAAATTTTCTTCCTGAAAAACGAACAAGACGCACATGTCTATCAATATCCCCTCGCTATTAGTAGACAAACCAAAGAAGGTAACATCCGACTAGTCTGGTTGGGCGGTTACCTTCCCAGTTACCTTCTAGTAGGAATGTACTCGGGCGTGTTCGGATCGAGATAGTAGTGCTAAACGGCTGGGGCCTTTTGCCTCTACGTATCTTTGTAAAAATGTTTGATGTATACAATCTATCATTATTGGAAGTCCTGAAACCATATTACTTTATCTATACGTCACACATGGAAGTCCTGTTTATAAAAATTGAACTAAAATAACATCTCACCTTCCCTTCTTCCAGTTCGGACAATGTCCCCTTTCTACTTCCTCCTGACTCGCCTCTCACCCGGAACTTCCTGTTTATACTCTGACATCACTTCCTGTCTACCATAGAGACTTCCAGTCTGGGTAGAGGTGAGATCACCACCCGGTGGAGCCCATAGGAACTGCAGCCCCGAGGAACTGAATAAGGATGAGCTCAGGCCGTGTTCGCAACTGCACTAGGGTTGCCACGTCATCCCTTTAATCCAGGACACATATTCATTTCCCAGGTTCTGTGGCTGATTAAGGTGGTAATTAAACTCACTTGGTGCCTTATCTGCATTAAATTAGCCTCAGAACAACCTGTGTAATTCATAAGGGATGTAAGGGATGATGTGGTAACCCTAAACTGCACATGCCCGAGCCCGCTAGGAAGTTTACACTGCGCTAATCAAAGGCAGTGAGCGTAGAGTTGCCACATCAACTCTGTTTTGTATATTTGGATTCGCTTTTTATATCCGTTGTTCCGAAACGATTAGTGTTTTTGGAAGTCATTTCAGACGATAGTTGGGTGGAGCCTAGGGAAAGGTCTTTTTCTGGCTGTTGGGAGGTCAGGAGCCAGGGGAGAGAGAGACAACCTGAAGACCAGCACCCTGATTCTTCCCTACCCCTGGGGAGGGCACCCTGGCTATTTGGCACACTGCTACTCAACCAAAAACTGATGTTGGCTAATTGAAGAACTCATTTTCATGGACAATTGCCAAGAACTAATATAATAAAGTTGAACTGAGCTTCTGGCTGCTTCATTTATCTGAAGGGGATTCTCAAGTACCCTTGTTGCCGTGAAGGAAGGTGGCACACAGTTAAACCCATGCCATAGCTGCCAACATTCCCAAAAAATTATTAGGGACACTTTTTTCCAGAAAGCCAGCGAATGCAAATTAGGGGCGAGGCAGGCACTTTGTGGGTCTTGCAGAATTGTAAAAACTTGCGGTGCCCCAAGCATGTCGCGGCTTAAATTACGTAAAATATTGGGCGTGACTTAAAGGGGGTGTGGTTATTTGGAGTCTTAATCCCCCCCCATATGCAATTCTGCTCTTTTTCCCAAAATCCCAAAAACAAATTAACACACGCATAGACTTGTCTCAAAAAACGATTGTAAACATAAAGAACTGGTCCACACTCACTGATTGGTTGCTAAAGGTTACAGTACATCAGTACCACTCACTGATTGGTTGCTAGAGATTACAGCAGTTAGTACAAAAGACAGTTAAAGACTGCAGACATAGCACAGAGGCTTGATGCTGCGGTGTACTACAGGAGAGGGTCAGAGACTGCAGGGCGTAGTACAAGAGAGTGTCAGAGACTGCTATTGTAGTACAGGGGAGAGTGAGAGACTGCTGGTGTACTACAAGAGAGGGTCAGAGACTGCTGGTGTACTACAAGAGAGGGTCAGAGACTGCTGGTGTAGTACGAGGGTCAGAGACAGCAGGAGTACTACAGGACTGGGTCAGAGACTGCTGGCGTACTACAGGAGAGGGTCAGAGACTGCTAGTGTAGTACAGGAGACAGTGAGAGACTGCTGGCATACTACAAGAGAGGGTCAGAGACTGCTGGTGTAGTATGAGGGTCAGAGACAGCAGGAGTACTACAGGACTGGGTCAGAGACTGCTGGCGTACTACAAGAGAGGGTCAGAGACTGCTGGTGTAGTACGAGGGTCAGAGACAGCAGGAGTACTACAGGATTGGGTCAGAGACTGCTGGCGTTCTACACGAGAGGGTCAGAGACTGCTGGTATACTACAAGACTGGGTCAGAGATTGTAGGCGTAGTACAGGAGAGGGGCAGCTGCTTTGGGCCCCACAACAATGACTGGGCCTGGGGCAGCTGCCCCTTTTCCCCTGCATTAAAGACGGTCCTGAGCCATAGAGGTCTACAATTACACACCTTAATTTGGGTAACCTGTTGCCTGCAAAACCTGGCTGATACAGGAACAAAATAGTTGTCCTCTACGAGTCTCCCAATGGCCCTTGAAGTCCTGAGCTTCGTTTGAGCCTTGCTGAGACCTGAGGGTAAGCAGGGGACAAGTGACAGGCAGTAGCCATCCCCATGAGATACAGAAAACCCACTGCCCCCCCATCTCAAAAAAATACACCCTCAAAAAACAAAAAGTCCCTCATTACAGCCATTAGGCCCCATAAAATACAGACCACCCACCGCCGCCCCCCCTCCAAAAAAAACCCACAAAGATATTTTAAAACAACAAATAAATAAAAACAAAATAGACACATTACCAAGAAAATAAAATAAAGACCCCCATCAGCTATTAGTTCCCTTACAGACCACCCACCCCCCCAACACAAAATAAAGGACCCTAAACCACAAAGACCCTCCCCAGATCAGGGATGAAGCAGACTTCACAAAGTAGATGGAGCAGGCAGTCTCTTGGCAAATTAGTCCTCTGCTAGCTTTGGGCCCTCCTCAGTCTTCCGTCTGCTTGGGTCTCCGCTCTCCCCGACCTGGCGGCCTCTTGTGTCTGTCCCTGGTCTGAGTCTGTGTGTCCACCGGTTGTCGTGGCCGGTTCAGCAGCCTCTTGCACCTCTCCACATGCTCCCATGTTGAAATCATCGGGTCAAGATGGGTTGGTGAGAAAACCTAGGGCTAACAACACCCCCTAACTATTATTGACCAATCATGCGAGAGGAAGACACCACGTGACTTCATGCCAGTGGTGGAGATAGGGGGAGGATCTGGCACGCTCTGTGAAAATTAACCTCTGTGTCACCCTGGTGGCAGCCCATTTATTTTGCTGGGATTTCCTGCGTCAGACTCACTCCCGCCATCCGGGACAAAGCCTATTTTCCAGGATTTTGCCCGGGACATGGCCAGACTGGGACATGAGTCTGAATTCTGTGGATGTCCTGGGCAAATTGGGACTGTCGCCAATTATGTCATACTAGATTGTATATCTCATGATGGACCCACATGGAGAAGAAGGATCCCGGTGTAACCAGATGTGTAAAAACCTGGTCAGGCTAGGGGATGGTGGTGGATAAGAGGAGAAGGAGCCTATCCTGGACTACGTGCTAGTCATTGTGCCCAATGCAGTGAGTGTCCCAGGCCCCGAGGAGACCGGGAGTGCATGTAGCACTCTCCTAGATAGGTGCTAGGTTTGGCAAATTTTGTTCTGGCTCATTGTAATCGGTGTAAACGGTGTAACTCCATGTGATTGCTTTGGTCTGTTCTGTGTTTCAGTGAATGCAGGATTAACTGCTCCCCCTGTTTATGTGTACGTCTTTTGGAAGAGAGTGGGCAGGGAGAGTATAATCAACAGCTGAATAGTTATACAGCCCTGGCCAATCTGTGGGGAGAGGTGCCCAGATGGTGGCTGTGAGTGTGTATAAATACTCTAAGACTTAGAGCAGAGGGGTCTTTTTTCCCTAAGGAGGAGTTTACAGCTTAGGGGGGTTGCTTGCCCCATAGGCAATGCTGTTATGAGTTTGACCTTAATCAAGGCCTTAGTTGGGTTAGCTGGAGGCCTGCTTGTGGTGAAATGGAGTATTTATAGGGCTGTGGACTGAGAGTATGGCTGGTGCTAGACCTGAGTGAGCCCTGCTATAGGCAGGCTTTGGTAAAATACATGTGGGTGATTCAGCCACGTTTTTGGGATCTGACTACACCTAAACTACTAGAGTCAAGGAGGATGGCGGGAGTGGGACTGTGCATGGTTGTGGAGAGACTTGTTGATTCTGCCACTGCACAAACATAATCAACAGAAAACTTCAATTTTTTAGGCTGCCTTGTGGTACTGAGGCTTCTGGCTCTGCTGGGTTGCTGACTGCTCTGAGGCCCAGGACCAGGGATGTGTGTGACCTGAGTGAGGTCGCCCAGTGGTGGTTGGGGAGGTGGTTAGGGTACTTAAAGAGGAAGTAAAAGCATAATGGGCTAGTATGCATCGCATACTAGCCTATTATGTGACACTTACCTGTAATCGAAGCCTGTGTAGTCCCCTGTGCAGGCCGTGTCCATGTTCGCCCCTCTTCCTTCTGGGCCACGGACTCCAGCTCTGTGACTGACCAGAGTCGCGTGATGTCACTGCGGGAGCCGCCAGTCACGGCCCAATGCTAGTGAAGAAACGGCACGGCGGCCATTTCTTCACTGCGCATGCGCCGATGACGTCGGTACAAGTGTATACAGTGAATATCTCCTAAACGGTGCACATTTAGGAGATATTCACGGAACCTACAAATAAGCCTTATTATAGGCTTACCTGTAGGTTAAACTGCTTGTAAAGGGTTTTCAACCACTTTAATGCCTGGCTAGCTGTTACCTGGAAGTTTTATAAGACTCAAGGTTGGTCAAAAGTTGCCCCTGAATTGAGGAAGTGATCAGTAGCCAAACACATGGCAGCAGCACAAATCAGCAGGACAACTTGATCAAGGCAGGGAATGGAGTGGACACACATGACATATTTTCCAGGCACATCTTGTATCTTGACATTATTGCGACAAGACCTATCCTGAAGATCTGCTATTTACAGATCTTCTTGCTTCCCTTTATGGTAGTCAACCAGATTATTGAAAAAGGAGGCAGATTAACCCATCTTTTTCTCAGTACGGCTGACTCTGTCCTCCATTTCATGTCTGATAACCCCCTCACACACAGACCCCCCCACAACCACTGGCCAGAGTTGTGGGGAAGAGGCCCTTTTCCTTATCAACATGGGAACAAGGTGCTTGGCCAGAGGAGGTCCCCCTGGGCAAGTAGAGATGTGCGGTTCCTTTCGTAACGAATTGAAATTCAGATACATTTTTCTTTATTCGGAAATTCGGATGTAAAGGTCTAGTATGGATTTCAAGGGGGACTTACGCGTTTTTTTCTTTTTGTTTTTGCATGAGGTACTTCCTTAACCAGTTCAGATCCTTAGGACATCCATGGACATCCTGGGATTTCAGTGGTGATATCTCAATGATGCCGGCACCTCCCGGCATCATTGAGGTATCGTTTTTTAGAGCAGGCGATTCCCATCACCGTAAGAACGATCATAGCGGCAGTTCAGCCGCTTGATCGTTCTTACAGTCCCCTCCCGTCGCCCTCTGGTGCTTCTCCCGACTCACCTGAACGATCGGTGACCGGGAGAAGGAATCACCTGCCGCCGGATCTTGAAGCCAGAGATTTCCGAGGGACAGATGGCCCTCGGTCATCTCTATGGCTCTCGGAGGCCCGGGCGTACGTCATGACGTCACTTCCGGGTCTCCGAAGTAAACAATGACCATTAAAGGGGAAGGAAAGGCTGAGATCATCTGTTTTTTTTCTGATCTCAGCCTTTCCAGCCTGGAGGAGAGATGTGGGGTCTTATAGACCCTGCATCGGTCCAAAAAGAGTACCTGTCATGCACCTTTCCTATTACATTCCTTGTAATAGGAATAAAAGTGATCAAAAATAAATAAATTAAAGTGAAAGTGTAAAAAAAAAAAAAAAAAGTAAAATAAGAAATAAAAAAAAAAAATTTAAAGCGCCCCGTCCCCGCGAGCTCGCGCACAGAAGCGAACGCATACCTAAATCGCGCCCGCATATGTAAACGGTGTCCAAACCACACATGTGAGGTATCGCCGCGTGCGTTAGAGTGAGAGCAACAATTCTAGCCCAAGATCTCCTCTGTATCTCAAAACACCTAACCTGTAAACATTTTTAAAGCAGCGCCTATGGAGATTTTTAAGTACCAAAGTTTGGCGCCATTCCACAAGTTTGTGCAATTTTAAAATGTGACATGTTGGGTATCTATTTACTCGGCATAACATCATCTTTCACATTATGCAAAAAAATTGGGCTAACTTTACTTTTTTTTTTTTAATTCACGAAACTGTTTTTTTTTTTTTAAAAAACGCGCTTGAAAAATCGCTGCGCAAATACCGCATGACATAAAAAGTTGCCGCCATTTTATTCCCTAGAATCTTTGCTAAAAAAAACATAATGTTTGGGGGTTCTGAGTAATTTTCTAATGATGATTTGTACATGTAGGAGAGGAGTGCCAGAAATGGCTTGGATGTGAAGTGGTTAAAATCCATACCAGATCTCTTCGCAACTTTTTATTTTCATTCTCGCTGTAGGATGGGCTACAGCAAAAGAGAGATTTTAAAAAACAACAACAAAAAAAAGATGATAGAGTTTTAATTGCCAGCAAATAAAACGTAATTGCTGACTTTTAAATGAAAATAGATAATAAAAACAGTGCGAAGATCCCCCCTCAATTCATTAAAGCCTCTTATGGTATGCTACGTATTGTGGAGGACCTTTGGAGTCTGCGTGCCATTTTTTTTTTTTTTTGTTTATTTAAAAAATTGTTTTCTTTTGTAGATGTCAGTGCTAAAAAAAAAAAATCACTGTTCCCCCCGCAGCAATGGACATTTATAATTTGAGTTAGCTCACATTGCTTTTAACTACGAGTCGTTTCTTGGGGCTGCAGTTCCTTTGAGCTCCACAAGATGGCGATCTCACTTCTACACAGAGAGGACGTCTCTATGATACCTACTAACAGGAAGTGATGTCAGGTATAAATAAGAGTTTCCGGGTGAAAGGTGAGTTGGGAGGAAGTAGAGAGGAGACATCGCTGGAAGAGGCAGTAGAGGAGGTAATAAGATCTTATTTTCTATTTACACCCAGTAACCCCCCTCCCCCGTCATGTCCGTCCTCTTCCTCCATAGTCACTGTGACGTCTTTTATCTCCAGCAGATGATGATACACACATATATAGTGTGGAAACCTAGATTAACCCCTTCAGGGGCAGAACATTTCCCCCACTTACGGGGCCGGAACATTTCCTTCATCTTGGATATGTCTCATCTTATCGGATATCACATAAATATGATTTCTATGTCCTGATAAAGCACAAGGACAACGTTCCTTGTTCCCATGTTGATGAGGACAAGAGCCTCCACCCCACAAGACTGGATCGGTGGCTGTGAGGGTCTGCGGGTGGGGAGGGGGCTTATCGAAATCTTAAAGCCTGACCACGTTTGGTCGGTGATGTCACCCAGGAGACCTCTTTTGCTTTCATGAAGTCATTTGTGGCGCGTGAGCGGTTAGAGTTAGTTATTCACATGGGAGCCACCTCTTGTTTATACCAGATTCAGATCAGCCCCCACCCACAGACCTCCCACAACCACATGGCCAGTTGTTCTCATCAATGAGAGTTAAGGATGGGCTCGGGCGTGTTCGGAACCTAACGTGTCCGAGCCCTCCGGGAAGTGAACCCTGCACTGTGCTAATCACAAGCAGTGAGACATTTCCCGATCGCTGCAGCCGCACATGGGAGAAATATTTCCCTACCTGTGCAGAGTTTACTTCCTGGCGGACTCGGGCACGTTCGGTTCCGAACACGCCTGAGCCCATCCTTGATGGGAATCAGGTTCTGTGCCCATTTTGATGGCACGTGGCCTTGTTTTTTTTTTTTTGGGGGGGGGGACTCGCCCCTTTTCTCTCCCGACCGGGCTGCATGTTTCAAACTGGGTCCGATGTGGATTTTGAGAGACTCCTTATTATTTTTTATTTTTTTTACATGTGTTTAACATTAAATGAACTGCAGCCCTCCTATTACCCCCCTCACATCCACATCCTATTGTGTGACCAATACCATCCCAATAAATCTTACTTTCATTTCCCAAAGTTATTCGTCTACAAGGAGACCTGTATAGATCACATGACCCCACCAATGAGGATGGAAGAGGACTGGAGTCACATGACTGAGAAGATACTAAACCTCACCCTGGAGATCATCTACCTGCTGACCGGAGAGGTGAGGGGGATTCTGGGAGGTCACATGACATCACTCTTATCTCTATTAATAAAACACAGACCTGACCGGAGAGGTGAGGAGGATTCTGGGAGGTCACATGATATCACTCTTATCTCTATTAATAAAACCCAGACCTGACCGGAGAGGTGAGGAGGATTCTGGGAGGTCACATGACATCACTCTTATCTCTATTAATAAAACACAGACCTCACCGGAGAGGTGAGGGGGATTCTGGGAGGTCACATGACATCACTCTTATCTCTATTAATAAAACCCAGACCTGGCCTGAGAGGTGAGGAGGATTCTGGGAGGTCACATGACATCACTCTTATCTCTATTAATAAAACACAGACCTGACCGGAGAGGTGAGGAGGATTCTGGAAATCTAACATGATGTTCCTTTTGGTTTCTCAATACAGAAATTTCCTCCTCTGAAGTCAGGAGATCACATGACCATCACAGTGCCTCCATGTGACTCCCTAAAACTCAAAAAACACAACATGCAGAAGATTCTAGGAGTCATAAACAAGATGATGGAGCTGCTGACAGGAGAGGTGAGCGGTGCTGGGAATTCTGGGACATTATCCAGTAGCAGACAAGAGACTTGTCTAAATGGTAACTGTTCTATACATGTCTATTTCTGTATGTAGGAGTACTTAGAAGGACACAAGGATCTCTACAAGGACGTCATGATGGACAATCAGCCGCCCCTCACATCACCGGGTAAGAGGAGACTTTATTGTAAAGGAGAGAGCAGTATAGAGACCCCCCATCATCTGATAAACACATAGAAACAATGTATTCAGTCAGTGTTGTGTTTCCTACAGATGGATCCAGTAATGGGAACCCACCAGAGAGATGCCCCCGTCCTCTGTATTCCCGGGATTCCACACAGGAAGGTCACACCACCCCTCACCGTCATCAGGTAGATGAGGAACAATCACTGATAGTATCATTAGGATCTGTACATTATCTACGTTGTTACAAT
>BLSH010288257.1:232941-257331 GCA_018402905.1 Glandirana rugosa
GGGGGTGGGGAGACACAGACGGGTGTGAGGTTAGAGGTAGAGAGGACACTGATGTAAGGGGGAACACTGAGGACTCTGATGTACGGAGAGGACTCTGATGTAAGGGGGAACACTGTGGCCTCTGGTGTAAAAGGGAACTCTGATGTAAGAGGTGCTCTGAGGACCCTGATTTACCTTACTGTACTCACTCAGAGGCAGGAGAAAGAAGGGGGAGACTTCCGTCACAGGCAGCTCACCCCTTGGCAGTCAGCACCTTTCATCCTGATGTATCTGAAGCTGCTGGACCTCAAATTTCTGGCCCCCACTTTCTTTTTCTGAGGCACAGCACTGGAGATTGGAGTGTGGGCAGACACAGAGGGGTGGGGGGGAGAAAGAGGTGCAGATCGAGCCCTCTCTCCTCTCCCATCTGTGTGTGTTTGGGGGGGTTGTTAGTGCTGGCTGTGGGCAGTGTGAAAGAGAGTGTAACAGACAACTGCAGCCAGCAACTCTTCTGGGAAGCCATAGTCCAGTCTGAATAATGTGTCCGGGTTTCAGGCAGTCTGAAACCCGGACGCATGATTCCAAACCCGAACTGTCTGGGTGAAGAAAAGAAAAAGCTGTTAACCGGCTTCTGTTAGAGGGACATCCACCCCCTTAGTGCCCTCCAGTACTGCTAATCAGTGTTCACCAGGGCCTCATCAGTGTCACTAATCAGTGCCGCCTACCAGTGCCACTTCTCTGAGCCGCCCATCAGTGCAGCCTCATCAGCGCCCATCAGTGAAGGAGAAAAATTATCTGTTTGCAAAATTGTATAACAAACTATGACAAAAGTTTTGTTTGTTTTTTCCAAAAATTTTTGGTCTTTTTTTGTTTGTTTAGCAAAAAATGAACCCCCCTGTGGTGATTAAATCCCACCAAGAGAAAGCTCTATTTGTGTGAAAAAAATTATAAAAATGTCACATGGGTACAGTGTCACATGACCGCGTAATTATTCAAAGTGCGACAGCGATGAAAGCTGAAAATTGGGGTATAAGTGCCCAGTAAGCAAGTGGTTAAGATGAATATATGACATCCTCCTGGCCACTGCACTCTGTACCCTGGGCTGTATATGATATACTCCTGACCACTGCACTCTGGACCCTGGGCTGTATATGATATACTCCTGACCACTGCACTCTGGACCCTGGGCTGTATATGATATACTCCTGACCACTGCACTTTGGACCCTGGGCTGTATATGATATACTCCTGACCACTGCACTTTGGACCCTGGGCTGTATATGATATACTCCTGACCACTGCTCTCTGTACACTGGGCAGTATATGATATACTCCTGACCACTGCACTCTGCACCCTGGGCTGTATATGATATACTCCTGACCACTGCACTGTGGACCCTGGGCTGTATATGATATACTCCTGACCACTGCTCTCTGTACACTGGGCAGTATATGATATACTCCTGACCACTGCACTCTGGACCCTGGGCTGTATATGATATACTCCTGACCACTGCACTTTGGACCCTGGGCTGTATATGATATACTCCTGACCACTGCACTGTGGACCCTGGGCTGTATATGATATACTCCTGACCACTGCTCTCTGTACACTGGGCAGTATATGATATACTCCTGACCACTGCACTCTGCACCCTGGGCTGTATATGATATACTCATGGCCAATGCACTCTGTACCCTGAGCTGTATATGATATACTCCTGACCACTGCACTATATATCCTGGGCTGTATATGATATACTCCTGACCACTGCACTCTGTACCCTGGGCTGTATATGATATACTCCTGGCCACCGCACTCTGTACCCTGAGCTGTATATGATATACTCCTGACCACTGCACTATATATTCTGGGCTGTATATGATATACTCCTGACCACTGCACTCTGTACCCTGGGCTGTATATGATACACTCCTGACCACTGCACTATATACCCCGGGCTGTATATGATATACTCCTGACCACTACACTCTGTATCCTGGGCTGTATATGATATACTCCTGACCACTGCACTATATACCCTGGGCTGTATATGATATACTCCTAACCACTGCACTCTGTACCCTGGGCTGTATATGATATACTCCTGACCACTGCACTCTGTACCCTGGGCTGTATATGATATACTCCTGACCACTGCACTCTGAACCCTGGGCTGTATATGATATACTCCTGACCACTGCACTCTGAACCCTGGGCTGTATATGATATACTCCTGACCACTGCACTCTGTACCTTGGACTGTATATGATATACTCCTGACCACTGCACTCTGTACCCTGGGCTGTATATGATATAATCCTGACCACTGCACTCTGAACCCTGGGCTGTATATGATATACTCCTGACCACTGCACTCTGTACCCTGGGCTGTATATGATATACTCCTGACCACTGCACTCTGTGCCCTGGGCTGTATATGATATACTCCTGACCACACTCTTCTCCATCAGTCACGGTTACCTCTAAAGTGATGACCTGTAAAATATTTTAAAGCGTCTCCTATGGGCAATTATTAGGTACAGAAGATTGCCGTCATTCCACGACACACACAATATGTTTTTGTTCGTTTTATTATAGTTTTACTTTTAACAAGACTGCATTCATAAAACCAGGAAACAGTAAAAGGCAGAAATCCGATTGGTCAGCAAAACGACTTCTGGAGTGTGGAGGCGGAGTCGTACAATACACAACGTGTTACATTATTATAACAAAGTATTGTAGAAAAGATCACACCATAGAAAATGGGGGGGGGGGGACAATAAAAAAAATATATATATAGGGGGGCCACGAGATGGAGCCGATGATCATAGGAAATCACTGTATGGAATAAAATACGACCAATATTTGTCACGGCTGAGCGAATGCGCGTCATATTTATTCCACTTTTTTTTTTTTCTTAGAAACCAACCTGTGTTTGTGAAATCTTCCACCACAAAATGCACTCAGCCAATGAGAGGTAAGGACTCCATTTTTATTTTAAAAGGCCTAGAGGACCGCCTTTTAAGTGGTGGGGTTAACGCGTTTTGTCCTGGAAGACGACTTGAGAAAACAGAACCACTTGCATGAGTTTACACCACAAAATGCACTCAGCCAATGAGAGGTAAGGACTGTATTTTTATTGTTCTCCTGCTATCAATGGCCAACACGGTACAACACTTCATCCATGTCTTTGGTGATCTCTGATCTCCTTATGAACTGTTTCTTCCATGATGAAGATCAGCCATGGAGTATATCTGAGGTGTATATCAGGGTGTGCTTCTTCCCCACATGTCCAGCAACATTCATATACAAGACATTTCCCGCACTCACTAATACACCTCCAGGGTTGTGTGGGACACCCCTGATGTACAGGAAGACAGGACTTCAGTGAGGAACAATTCCCTCACTCAGGACAGGAAAGTGGCTTCTCCCCCATGTGCAATCTCTTATGCCTGGAAAGATTGGACTTATGTGAAAAACATTTCCTGCACTCAGTACAGGAATATGGCTTCTCCCCTGAGTGAGATCTCTGATGTGAGGAAAGGGTGGACCTATCTGCAAAACTATTTCCACCCTTAGGACAGGAATACGGCTTCTCCCTCGTGTGAGATCTCTGATGTCTGTTAAGAGCGGACTTCTGTGAAAAATATTTCCCACACTCAGTACAGGTATATGGCTTCTCCCCTGTGTGCAATTTCTGATGTGTGTAAAGAGTGGACTTATCTGAAAAACATTTCCCGCAAGCAAGGCAGGAATACAGTTTCTCCCCCGTGTGAGATCTCTGATGTCTGTAAAGTTGGGACTTCATTGGAAAACATTTCCCACACTTAGAACAGGAATATTGTTTTTCCCCCATGTGAGACCTTTGATGTGTGACAAGGTGTGATCTTTGCATAAAACATTTCCCGCATTCAGAACAGGAATACAGCTTCTCACCCGTGTGCAATCTTCGATGTTTGTAAAGATTGGATTTATCTGAAAAGCATTTCCCGCACTCAGGACAGGAATACGGCTTTTCCCCCGTGTGAGATCTTTGATGTTTGACAAGTTGTGATTTTTCCACAAAACATTTCCCGCAATCGGGACAGGAATATGGTTTCTCACCTGTGTGAATTCTTTTATGCACATTAAGTTTGGAATGAAAATGGAAACACTTCCCACACTCAGGACAGGAAAACCTCTTATCTGTTGGAAGGACGGCACCGTCCCTCACAGTCTGAGGTTCCTCGGGATAAGAGGAATACGATGGTCTGGCATCATCCCTCACAGTCTGAGGTTCCTCAGGATAAGAGGAATACGATGGTCCGGCATCGTCCCTCACAGTCTGAGGTTCCACAGGATAAGAGGAATACGATGGGCCGGCACCGTCCCTCACAATCTGAGGTTCCTCAGGATAAGAGGAATACGATGGTCCGGCACCGTCCCTCACAGTCTGAGGTTCCTCAGGATAAGAGAAATACGATGGTCCGGCACCGTCCCTCACAGTCTGAGGTTCCTCGGGATAAGAGGAATACGATGGTCCATCTACACTGTGTGGTGCCGGATGGACATTTGAGGTGGCCGGGTTTTCTCCTGGACTATACTGTGTGATGTCCTCATCTTCTACTTTACAGTCTGGAGACAAAGTGAGACGATCCTCTGAGGTTTTCCTCATCTCCCGTCCATCTACTAAAATAGAAATACAAAGATTATTACTAGACATCAGCTGATTGGTTCCCCTAAACCAGGACTCCGCCCACATCAGGCAGCTTTGTCTCTGAGGATCTTACAATTCCCCCCTCAAGGTAACGAGTAAATGGCTCCTCTGATCTCCTACCAGTTCATTTCTTTATTCATGGACCTTAGTCATAGAGTGAGGAAACAACGAGAACTGTCTTTTATAGGAGTGACAGTGATGAGGGGATTATAGGACGAGTGTCAGGAATATGTAATGCACAACATGGAGTATATAGTGCAGGGGTCAGGAGTATCTAATGTATAGCAGAGTATATAGTGCAGGGGTCAGGAGTATGTAATATACAACATAGAGTATATAGTGCAGGGGTCAGGAGTATGAAATGTACAGCATAGAGTATATAACGCAGGGGTCAGGAGTATGTAATGTACAGAATAGCGTATATAACACAGGGGTCAGGAGTATGTAATGTACAGCATAGAGTTTATAGTGCAGGGGTCAGGAGTATGTAATGTACAACATAGAGTATACAGTGCAGGGGTCAGGAGTATGTAATGTACAACATAGAGTATATAGTGCAGAGGTCAGGAGTATTTAATGTACAACATAGAGTATATAGTGCAGGGGTCAGGAGTATGTAATGTTCAGCATAGAGTATATAGTGCAGGGGTCAGGAGTATGTAATGTACAGCATAGAGTATATAGTGCAGGGGTCAGGAGTATGTAATGTACAGCATAGAGTTTATAGTGCAGGGGTCAGGAGTATGTAATATACAACATAGAGTAAACAGTGCAGGGTCAGGAGTATGTAATGTACAACATAGAGTATATAGTGCAGGAGTATGTAATGTACAACATAGACTATATAGTGCAGGAGTATGTAATGTACAACATAGAGTATATAGTGCAGGGGTCAGGAGTATGTAATGTACAATATATAGTATATATTGCAGGGGTCAGGAGTATGTCATGTAGAACATAGAGTATAAAGTGCAGGGGTCAGGAGTATGTCATGTACAACATTGAGTATATAGTGCAGGGGGTCAGGAGTATGTAATGTACAATATATAGTATATAGTGCAGGGGTCAGGAGTATGTAATGTACAGCATAGAGTATATAGTGCAGGGGTCAGGAGTATGTAATGTACAGCATAGAGTATATAGTGCAGGGGTATGTAATGTACAACATAGAGAATATAGTGCAGGGGTCAGGAGTGATTATAGTGATACCTAATAACAAAAACAACTTGCGCAACAAAATGTATTAACTGAAGAATATAATTGAATCAAATAATAAAAAATTAGGGCTGCAAGCTAATACTCCAAGTGATATCTTATCAACATATAATAAAACCAAAAATGTACAGCACTGCCTCCTTAACTCCTTCCCTACCGGGCACTTTTACCCCCTCCCTGCCCAGGCCAATTTTCAGCTTTCAGCTGTCGCACTTTGAATGACAATTGCACGGTCATGTGACACTGCACCCATATGGAGTGTTTATCATTTTTTCACACAAATAGAGCTTTTTTTTGGTGGTATTTAATCACCTCTGAGGTTTTTCATTTTTTGCTAAATAAATGGAAAAAGACAGAAAATTGTGGGGGAAAAAATGTGTTTTTTTCTTTGTTTCTGTTATAAAATTTTGCAAATAAATAATCTTTCTTCATAAATTTAGGCCAAATTGTAATCTGCTACATTTCTTTGGTGAAAATAACCCAAATCAATGAATATTATTTAGTCTGTAGGAAAGTTATAGAGACCACAAACAATTGGCATGTCATTTTTTTTGGGGGGGGGGGGGGGAGCGGGGTCCCTGTTTTCACAGGGTCCCAGATCCACTTCCTCTCCTAGAGCCGTGGATCCGGAAGGAAGTTCACCCCCCCCTCCCTCTTGGTAATCTTCTGGGACACGTCACCAGAGCAGTACACTGTATATATGTATATACATATACTGTATACAGTTGTGCTCATAAGTTTACATACCCTGGCAGAATTTATGATTTCTTGGCCATTTTTCAGAGAATATGAATGAGAACACAAAAACTTTTCTTTCACTCATGGTTGGTGTTTGGCTGAAGCCATTTATTATCAATCAACTGTGTTTCCTCTTTTTATATCATAATGACAACAGAAACTCCCCAAATGACCCTGATCAAAAGTTTACACACCCTGGTGATTTTGGCCTGATAACATGCACACAAGTTGGCACAAAGGGGTTTCAATGGCTATTAAAGGTAACCATCCTCACCTGTGATCTGTTTGCTTGTAATTAGTGTGTGTGTATAAAAGGTCAATGGGTTTCTGGACTCCTGACAGACCTTTGCATCTTTCATCCAGTGCTGCACTGACGTTTCTGGATTCTGAGTCATGGGGAAAGCAAAAGAATTGTCAAAGGATCTGCGGGAAAAGGTAGTTGAACTGTATAAAACAGGAAAGGGATATAAAAAGATATCCAAGGAATTGAGAATGCCGATCAGCTGCGTTCAAACTCTAATAAAGAAGTGGAAAATGAGGGGTTCTGTGGAAACCAAACCACGGTCAGGTAGACCAACTAAAATTTCAGCCACAATTGCCAGGAAAATTGTTCGGGATGCAAAGAAAAACCCACAAATAACTTCAGGACTCTCTGAAAACATGGGGTGTGGCTGTTTCAAGATGCACAATAAGGAGGCACTTGAAGAAAGATGGGCTGCATGGTCGAGTCGCCAGAAGAAAGCCATTACTACACAAATGCCACAAAGTATCCCGCTTACAAACAGCATAGAGACAAGACTCAAACCTTCTGCCACAAAGTCATTTGGAGTGATGAGACCAAAACTGAGCTGTTTGGCAACAACCATAATCGCTACATTTGGAGAGGAGTCAAGGCCTATGATGAAAGGTTCACCATTCCTACTGTGAAACACGGAGGTGGGTCGCTGATGATTTGGGGATGTGTGAGCTACAAAAGCACAGGGAATTTGTTCAAAATTGATGGCAAGATGAATGCAGTTATCAAAAAATACTGGAGGAACATTTGTATTCATCAGCCAGGAACCTGCGCATGGGACGTCCAACATGACAATGATCAAAAACACAAGGCCACGTCAACCTCTCTTTGGCTACAGCAGAATAAAGTGAAGGTTCTGGAGTGGCCATCTCAGTCTCCTGACCTCAATATCATTGAGCCACTCTGGGGAGATCTCAAACATGCAGTTCATGAAAGACAGCCCAAGAATTTCCAGGAACTGAGGAATGGGCAGCTTTACCATCTGAGAAGATAAAGAGCCTCGTCCACAAAAGACTTCAAGCTGTCATTGATGTTAAAGGGGGGCAATACACGGTATTAAGAACTGGGGTATGTAAACTTTTGATCAGGGTCATTTGGGTCGTTTCTGTGGTCATTATGATTTAAAAAAATAATAATAATGTTTTTATTCAATTATTTTTTAAACATTTTTTTTCTTTCTAACATACTCATCAGAGAAGTTCAGTGTCACCATAGAGACGCTACAAATCTGGGAAGTAATCAGGGTTTTTTTTTTTATTTTTACACTTTGATTGCTGTTATAGTGATGATCACTGTAACGGCAATGTATTTAAATGTCATGAATGGGTTACATTCATAACAGATGTGATTTTGCTATTGTGTGCTCTGATTGGCCCACAGCTATCATATGGTACAGGGTGCTGTGATTGGCCCAGGTACCATGTGATAGCTGTGGGCCAATCACAGTATTACTATAGGAATCACAGTTGTTATGAATGAAATTAAATCATAACAGTTTTGTTGACATTGCGATCACATGATCCCCCAGCCGATGAAAGTTTCGGGAGCCAAAATTCAGTGTCCATAGGACACAGGAGCAGCTCATTGCATGCCTCTAACCTGTAACAAGCTGGATGACATCCAGGTGGGAGTGCTCCTCCACCTCTAACTGGGTGTGTCAGTGGGGACTGAGTGGTTTTAAGAGTTGTGGCAGAACAGAGGACCCATTATCATCAATGGCTCCTTATCAGATGATGGGGGGTCTAGGTGGAGCCCCCATACTGCTCTCTCCTTTACAATAAAGTCTCCTCTTACCCGGTGATGTGAGGGGCGGCTGATTGTCCATCATGACGTCCTTGTAGAGATCCTTGTGTCCTTCTAAATACTCCCACTCCTCCATGGAGAAATAGACAGTGACATCCTGACACCTTATAGGAACCTGACACACACAATGATACAGTCACCATCCAGACACATCCCTTGTCTGTTACTGGATAATGTCCCAGAATTCCCAGCACCGCTCACCTCTCCTGTCAGCAGCTCCATCATCTTCTTGGTGACTTCTAGAATCTTCTGTGCGTTGTGTCTCTCAGGTTTTAGGGAGTCACATGGAGGCACTGTGATGGTCATGTGATCTCCTGACTTCACAAGAGGAAATCTCTGTATTGGAGAACCAATAGGAATATCATGTTAGACTCCCAGAATCCTCCTCACCTCTCCGGTCAGGTCTGTGTTTTATTAATAGAGATAAGAGTGATGTCATGTGAGCTCCCAGAATCCTCCTCACCACTCCGGTCAGGTCTGTGTTTTATTAATAGAGATAAGAGTGATGTCATGTGACCTCCCAGAATCCCCCTCACCTCTCCGGTCAGGTCTGTGTTTTATTAATAGAGATAAGAGTGATGTCATGTGACCTCCCAGAATCCTCCTCACCTCTCCGGTCAGCAGGTAGATGATCTCCAGGGTGAGATTTAGTATCTTCTCAGTCATGTGACTTCGGCCCTCCTCTATCCTCATGCGTGTCATCATTTCATCCATTCAGGCTTTTTTTATAGAGAAATAATTATGGCAAATTAGAGTAAGAATTATTTGGTGTTTTTTGTAAATATAAAATATTATCTTATTACCTCCTCTGCTGCCAGGCCCAGCAATATGTCCTCTCTAATTCATACCACATGGAATTTGCTGTCTGTACCAACATCACTTCCGGTCTGCACCTGACATCACTTCCTGTCTGCACCTGACATCACTTCCTGTCTGTATCTGATATCACTTCCTGTCTGTATCTGATATCACTTCCTGTCTGTATCTGATATCACTTCCTGTCTGTATCTGATATCACTTCCTGTCTATCATAGAGACTTCCTGTCTGGGTAGTGAGCTTGCCACCTCCTATTGCTCAGAGGAACTGCAGCCCTGAAAAACATCTCCCACATGGGAACACACTTATTACACACCTCCCAACTTTCTAAGATGGGAATGAGGGAAACCTTCTATCAAAAGTATGTAGGCATAGGGCACACCCCCTGCCACGCTCCCTTAAAGGAGAATTGCACAAAAAAAATGATTGGTTAAACCACAGGTGCTTTTTTACCATTCACTTCCTTTATATTGGCTTTTAAAATTTACAAATGCAGCAATTTAGACTTTGGATGAAAGATTTAGCACTGGGAAACACATTTTGATAGGTAAGTAGTGCATTTTATATACAACTATACAGATCAGACCAAAATGAGGGACAAATTAGGAGGAAAGAGGGACAGAGGGACTTTGTTCCGAATGAGGGACAGTCCCTCGAAATCAGGGACAGTTGGGAGCTATGCTATTAGTATACTGGGTTTATATAGCGCCAACAGTTTACGCAGTGCTTTAAAATATAAAAGGGAGACAGTACAGTTACAATACAATAAAATACAAGAGAATTAAGAAGGCCCTGCCCATAAGTAGGAGATAGGTGGACAGGTTGAGGTAGAGAGTTCCAGAGGATGGGAGAGGCTCTGGAGAAGTCCTGGAGATGAGCATGGGAGGAGGAGACAAGGGAGCTTGAGAGCAGGAGGTCTTGAGAGGATGGTTTGGGTGATATTTGGAGACAAGATTGGTGATGTAGCTCGGGGCAGAGTTGTGAATCGCTTTGTATATTGTAGTTAGTATTTGAATTTAATTCGCTGGGCAATCATAAGCCAGTGTAGGGATTGGTGGAGAGGGGTGGCAGACCCTGAGTGGTTGATAAAGTAGATGAGTCTGGCAGCAGCATTCATGATAGACTGAAGAGGGGATAACCTATTGAGAGGTAGGCACATGAAAAGGGAGTTCCAATAGTCAAGGAGAGATAACAAGGGAGGGATTGAGAAACTTGGTGGCTTCATTAGTTAAAAAAGGGCAAATTTTAGAGATGTTAAGGAGTTGAAGTCTACAAGCTTTTGACAGCTATTGGATTTGGGGTTGAAAGGACAGGTCAGAGTTTAAGATTGCACCTTGGCACCCTGGCATGAGGGTCAATTAGTATGTTAGTAATGCAAGAGGAGACAGAAGGAGTGAGGTGAGGAGTAAGGATGGGCTCGGTTGTGTTTGGGACCAAACGTGCCCGAGACCGCCAGTAAGTGATCCCTGCACTGCACTAATCACAGGCATTGAGACATTTCCCCAATGCACGATTGAAGCAATCTGAGAAATGTCTCTCTGCCTGTGATTAGCGCAGTGCAGGGTTCACTTCTTGGCGGGCTCGGGCACGTTTGGTCCCAAACAAAACCGAGCCCATCCTTAGTGAGGAGTATAGAGTAGAGTTGCCACCTCATCCCTTTAAAACCGAACACATATGAATTACACAGGTTGTTCTGAGGATAATTTAATGCAGATGAGGCACCAAGTGAGTTTAATTACCCCCTTAAACAGCCACAGAACCTGTGCAATTCATATGTGTTCGGGTTTAAAGGGATGAGGTGGGAACCCTAGTATAGAGATAGATTTGGGTGTCATCGGCGTAAAAATGGTATTGGAAGCCATGGGAGGTTATAAAGTGAAGTGAGGAGGTGTAGATAGATACGAGAAGAGAAGCAGTCCAAGAACAGAGCCTTGGGGGACCCCTACAAAAAGAGGGAATGGAGAGTTATAGGTAAAACTGAAGGAATGGTGTGATAGGTAGGAGGAGAACCAGCATAGAGCAGAATCTTGGAGGCCAAGTTAACGGAGTTTATTGAGAAGGAGCAGGTGGTCAACAGAATCAAAGGTCACAGAGAGGTCTAGTAGTAAGAGTAAGGAGTAGTTGCCATTGGTTTTAGCAGTTAGTAAATTGGACTCTTTAATGTTCGCTACAATTTTAAGGACTCAGGACCCTCTTGGCCTGACATATTCTCTCTTGGCTTGGTTTTGTTTCTAAACTGGTTTGCAGCACAAACAGACCTTCTTTATGAACAAGTGCCCCGCAAGGGGTTAAGGACTGCCCTTCATCATTCCGCTTGGTATCCTCGAAGATATCACTTGATCAGTGATACGGTGAGAAGGAGAAGGTCTAAAAAATAAGTGCAGATTGAGAAGGAGGACCATCACAGCCCAAGGGACCCCCTCCTTCTATTAGAGTCGCTCTGAACTGTACAACTCCCTCTTCTCTCAAGAGTCCTGCAACCTACACAGAGTCCTTAAGCCCCACTACCCCCTGAGAGGCTCTTAAAGTGGTTGTCAACCTGTGAAAACCACTTTAACCTACAGGTAAGACTAGAATAAGGCTTACCTGTAGGTGCCCTGCATATCTCCCAAACCTGCATGGTTCAGGAGATATGCAGTGTTCTGCGTGTGCCGACGTCATTTCAGCACATGCGCAGTGAAGAAACGGCCTTCGTGCCGTTTTTCCACTGAGACTGTGCCATGAACGGCGGCTCCCGCGCGGGAGTGACGTCACATCACGCGACTCCGGCCAGTCACAGAGCCGGAGTCGCGGCCCCGGAAGGAAGAGGGGCTGAAGATGAACGCGGCCAACACTGGGGACAGCGCTGGACATCGCAGGCTACATTTGCAGGTAAGTGACACATAATGGGCTACTATGCGATCCATAGTAGCCCATTATGCATCTAATTTACAGGGGACTGTAGAGGAAGTAAACCCCATCTGGGTTTACTTCCTCTTTCAGCTCCTCTACTTCCCTAAGCAGTTTCCTTCCTCTGACACCGATGGTGGAACATAAAGCAGAAAGAAGGCACTTCTTTATGGAGGAAGAGGATGGACATGACGGGAGGTTACTGGGTGTAAATAGAAAATAAGATCTTATTACCTCCTCTGCTGCCACTTCCAGCAATATCTCCTCCTTACTTCCTCCTGACTCACCTCTCACCTGGAACTTCCTGTCTGTACCTGACATCACTTCCTGTCTGTACCTGACATCACTTCCTGTCTGTATCTGACATCACTTCCTTTCTGTCCCTGAGATCACATCCTGTCTTTGAACAAGACTTCCTGTCTGGGTAGACGTGAGATGATTATTACCCTGTGAAGCTCAAAGGACCTGCAGCCCCGAGAAACTTCTCGTAGTGTGAACACGGTCTTGTGCTGTGTGTGTATGTACTGTATATCATTATACTGTAGATGGGGTCATCTCCACTCCCGCCAAGGGGGATAGAAATATATTACTGCCTAGTCCTCTAGCAAGGTTATGCTGAAAGTTCTACAAGCTAGGCTTCAGCAGCATGTGAACCAAGAGCTACCACATGTACAAACTGGTTTTTGAGCAGGCAGAGAAAGTAGAGATCAAATTGCCAACATTCGCTGGATTATGGTGAAAGCAAGGGAGCTCCAGAAGAATGTCTACTTCTGCTGTTTGATTGCGTGGATCACAAGATGTGGTAAATATTGAAAGAAATGGGAATATCAGACCACCTCACCTGTCTTCTGAAAAACCTGTATGTAAGTCAAGAAGCAACAGTTAGAAAAGGACATGAAACAACTGAATGGTTCAAAATTGAGAAAGGAGTGTGGCAAGGGTGTATATTGTCACCCTACTTATTTAACTTATATGCAGAGCACATCATGCGAAATGCCAGGATTGACGAATCACAAGCTGGAATTAAGATCGCCGGCAGAAATATCAACAACCTGAGATATGCAGACAATACCACACTAATGGCAGAAAGTGAAGAAGAACTAAAGAGTCTGTTAATGAAGGTGAAAGAAGAGAGTGGAAAAGCTGCTCTGAAATTAAACATTAAGAAAACTAAGATCATGGCAACCGGTCCCATCTCTCCTTGGCAAATAAAGGGAGAAGAAATGGAAACAGTAACATATTTTATCTTCCTAGGCTCCAAGATCACGGCAGACGATGACTGTAGCCATGAAATTAGGAGACGCTTGCTTCTTGGGAGGAAAGCACTGCAAACCTAGACAACGTTATAAAAGGCAGAGACATCACCCTACCGACAAAGTGCCCTATAGTCAAAGCTATGGTATTCCCAGTAGTAACCTATGGCTGCAAAAGTTGGACCATCAGCAAGGTTGAACATCAAAGAATTGATGCTTTTGAACTATGGTGTTGGAGAAGACTCTTGATAGTCCCTTGGATGGCAAGATCAAACCAGTCCATCATGAAGGAAATCAACCCTGAATATTCACTGGAAGGTCAGATCCTGAAGCTGAAACTCGAATACTTTGGCCACGTAATGCGAAGAGCGGACTCAATGGAAAAGTCCCTGATGCTGGAAAACATGGAAGGAAAAGGGAGAAGAGGACGGCAGAAAACAAGATGGATAGATAGCATCATCGAAACAACGAACATGAAGTTAAGAAAGTTCCGGGAGGCAGTGAAGGACAGAAAAACCTGGTGTGCTATAGTCCATGAGGTCAGGAAGAATTGGACACGACTAAATGACTGAACAATAAAAGTCCAGCCTTTCTTAGCCAGGGTTCCTCCAAAGGTTTCTAGGGGTTCCTTGAGAAATGGACAATTTCTGTCTTTTAGCAATAACTGACATCAATGATCTGTAAGAGGGGTGGTATTCCCATTTATTGCAAGTGTAGAATGTCCTTCTTCAACTGACAACCAATATAAAGGGGATCCTTCTCCTATTAGTCACCAATGTAAGGGATCACTACACTGACCACTGATATAAGTCCCATTGGTCACCAATGTAAGGGACCGCTACACTGATATAAGGGGGTCCTTCGCCTATTGGTCACAAATGTAGGGAACAGCTACAGTGACATAAGGGGGTCTTTCTCCTATTGGTCACAAATGTAAGGGACAACTACACTGACCACTGATACAAGGGGATCCTTCTCCCATTGGTCACCAATGTAAGGGACCACTACACTGTTCACTGATATAAGGGGGTCTTGCTCCCATTGGTCACCAATGTAAGGGACCACTACACTGTTCACTGATATAAGGGGGTCTTGCTCCCATTGGTCACCCATGTAGGGGACCACTACTGATCACTGGGGATGATCTCTGGTTTTAGTTGATGGAGAGTAGAGAGAAGCTGGTGGTTCCAAATAAATTTTGCCTCTTCTAACCCCCTATTCGGCAGAACCCAAGCTTCTTATATTACGGTAAAAGCAACATTTCTACCGCTACTTCTATAAATGGCAGCTTCCCCCTGAACTCCCGGAATGGGTTCTAGACTTTGGAATATTCGAAGAGTCTTGGGAGGGAAGAAGCCTCTAACCCCGTGTTTAGGTTTTAGTGGAGACCAGCAGGTGGTGTGTGCAGGTGTACGCAGTCTTTGTGATCAGGGGGCATGGAAACTGTTGTTACAGTATAAATTCAATTGAATATTCTAATCCGAAACTGCTTGACCTTAGGGCAGGTCCACCAGACGTGGAACATGGTGCCCTCCTGTCCACAACCCCAAAAGCAAAGAGATGACATGGGGTAGATCTTAACAAGCCTTGAGGGGACCAGGTACCACCTAAAAAGGACCTTATAATTTGCTTCCACGAAGGTCATGTTAAGATAGGCTTTATGAATCCTTTCCACCCATTTGCCCTTTGATATCTCCGTGGCCAAGTCCACCTCCCACGCCACTTGATAGAACAGCATTGTATTTGATGATCGTCAATGTAGCATCAAAATGCCTCCCTTGGAACTGGAATCTCCCAGACATATCTAGCTTTGAATAATGTTCTTAAAGTGATGTCATCCGTTTGGCTTTTGAGAGATCAAAGGAGATGGAATATTTGATTTAGATGATACACTTCAGAGGGAGGCAGCTAGAGGGACTGAAGAAAATTGTCTGAGGAATCTAGAAAATGATTATTGCGATATAATCCTTTGTTGGTCCACCATGAGAAGCGTTCTGTACCGGTGGAAACCTTGGATTATTAAAGATGGGGGCAACTGGCGTGTGTTTGGACTTAAGTGGGTATAAGCTGCAGGATGTGTCCCAGAGACACAGGGAGAGGGAGGGGTATGCAGTAGCTTTGTGTTGTTTAGGGGGAAGCCACATATGGTCTATGGGTCTAAGTCTATGGGTTGCGGGAGTCTCGTGTGCAACTCAAGTATGATGATTGTAAAATGGATTGTGTATATCTGAAGTAGCTGGGCTAGTTGAGCCGCGTTGCGGGGACAGGGATAGTTAATGTATGAAAGTAATAAAGTACTTTGGGCAAATCAGACATTTTAATAGCTGCTATTCTGCCCATCAATGAGAGTGGATATATCGACCACGTCTTCATTTCCTCCTCCAAGGAATGAAATATTGGGATATAATTGTCACAAAAGAAAGAAGTCTTTTGGAGCGTAAGCCTAACACCTAGGTACCGTAGGACCTGAGGTTGCCAGGCGAAAGAAGCCTTTGGTGACGCTGGTCAGGGAGATTGACATTGAGGTCTTCCGATTTAGATTAGGCCCAATATTGCACAGAATTCTCACAAAAGTTGTTGAAGATTAGAGAGGGGCGTAATGGGTGTGGTCACAAACAGTAAGAGGTTGTCTGCGAAGAGAGCACATTTTTGCTGTATTCCTGCACTCTGTACTTCTTGCATATTGGAATTTTCGAAAACGAACAATAAGGGAGATAATGGGCGGCTCTGTCTAGTACCAAATTTATCGTGTTGGACCCATACCTGCTAACGGTTATATATTCACAATGGGATTTAGATAGAGAGTATGTAATAGTTGAATAAAGATTGAGCCAAAATTTCAATGGTGCAAAACCTAGAAGAGGATATAATAAAAGAACTGTACATACCAAGCTTAAATTGTAGCTTAGGATGGCGCTCCACCCTCCTGCAAGATAAACAGATTCCATGTGTACAAGTCCAACATAAATCCGTGAAACTCTCCAAATGTCTATCTACCACCGCAGGTAAAAGTGCACCCTTCACCATAAGAGATGCTCCCTTAGCAGCTGATGGAGACCTCCTATTATGGAAGGTCACACTCGCATATGGCTAATACTCAGCCAGGGCCTTATCCAATGGAAGGGATATCCCAATGGCGCCTCTCACCACACTGTTCACCATGGACGGGTACACGGCTGCGCTCGTATTGAGGACGGGGTCTAAGACCCTCCACAAGGTAATAGAGTTCCTCCCTCTGGGTATGTAGAAGCCCAAAAGGAGAAAAACTCGCCATAGTGTAAAACCTCTAAAAGTTTATTAAAACAGCAAATAGTATTGCACTTACATCAATTTAGTTAAATTAAGCCGGCCGGCTGCACCAAACGCGCCCGTCCTTCCGTGTAGCACGGTAAGTCAGCAAGTCGCTCCTACCGACGCATTTCGTCACAAGGTGACGTCGTCCTGAGGGGTTTGTTGATTTAACAGCTAAACTTCATTTGCCAAGCAGTAGCCCATTTGCCAAAAAATTTGTTCATTTTCATTTTTTTTTTTCGCTTTTCGGGTCATTCGTTATGATCACAATATGTACATTCGTAAGTTGGAACGTTCGTAAACTTGTACATTCGTAAATTTGGAAATTTGTAATTTCGTAAATTCACAAATTCCAAAAATTTGAAAATAAGAAAGAAAATCCGAAAATTTGTAATAATATCTAACTAATAATAGCTATTAAATTCAAGGTATTGAAATTGCCTTTCAAATGTGGCTGTGAATGTAACGAATACGAATTTATCCGAAGTAGCAAATGACAAATGCCGCATCTAAACAAATGGAACGGAAGGAATTAATAATAATGAAAAAAAGTTATTATTGTTATTTATTATTATTATTATTAATAATTTGTTACGTTCCATTTGTTTAGATGCGGCATTTGTTATTTCGGAATAATTGGTAACTTCGGATAAATTCGTATTCGTTACGTTCACTAACAGCCAAATTTGAAAGAGAATTTCCAATACTTATTTAGTTTCCAATATTTTTTTATTGAATTTCAAAGTAAAATGAACACAAGGAGACCGTTACAATCTTAGGTCTGCTCAAAAAATGGAAAAATACATGTAGAGCCACAAAATCAAGCGTCCAACAAAACGTGAAGTGGTACATCTTAGGGGTGATCAAACATTAGTAAGTAGGTTTATCAAAATATAGAAAAGAAGAAAAAAGGGGGCCCAGGACACTCCAATTGGGAACACTCTGTGCCGATGGGCGGCTAGCAGCACCCCCCAGATCAGCTATAGAGGATTGCCATCCTTACTTCCGATGGTTTGGCAAGGGGGGAGGGATGTTCAACACTTGAAGAGCGGCTCCACTACAAAATTTTCAATTCAAGTATCCTAGTAGCATAGTCCAAACAGTGATAGGTCAAGCGTGCTGTAAACCCATAACCGTTTGTACCCCCATCGGGGACACAGGTCTCCCAGTGGTAAATATTTTATGGCCCCCTGTTCAGACCATGCACTACTATCTCCGTTCCAGAGCTGATGACATTAAGCTCAAGGATACTATCAGGCCTCCTAACTGGCCTATACGTTCTGGATAGACCTGCAAGCAGGGATGTTCAACACTTGAAGAGCGGCTCCACTACAAAATTTTAAATTCAAGTATCCTAGTAGCATAGTCCTAGCGCCACAGGAAGAGGCGTCTGTCTCTGCTCCCAGTTGGCACCCGATTCAACACGGGGTACAGCACGTTGTATAAACGAAGCACTCTACATGGTGAACGAACAGGATTTGGCCTGGATAGCCGAAGGGTGAATAATAGGTCACTCTCGCCCCCTGTGTAGCTTACAGTTACATGTGTGTCCCTACAGCCAACAAATGCAACCAGGGACTTGCTGGGATTCCCCCAGTCGGGTGGTCTTAAAGGAGATGTTCGGGCTTCTGTTGGCATAAAAGTGTAAGGCTCCTGAGGAAGTGACCTGAGAGTCGTGAAACATGTAGAGCACCCCATCTTCACCGAGACAGTCAAGTGGACCCCCCATTGTGGAAACTGTTGTCTATTGTTACCAATCAATCTTGTGTATTGTGTATGGCAATAAGGTTATTTCCATCCCTTATGAAGACCACATGTACTGCTTGGTAGTTTTTTATACATATATTTTATGTTATTGCAGTGAGCACCTTTGTCTATGGTGATCTCATTTTAAATGGACCAATAAAATTCTAATTTTTATATTACCTGCGTACGTGCCGATAAAGTCCAATTTTTCTTCATACTACAGTTCCAACCTAAATTGTTAGGACGTGGCACAATTATCTATATTCTTGGGGCCCAAATAGCCATCTTGGGACTCCAATAAAAACCCGATTCCATAGTCCAAACAGTGATAGGCCAAGCGTGCTGTGAACCCATAACCGTTTGTACCCCCATCGGGGACACAGGTCTCCCAGTGGTATTTTATGCTCCCCTGTTCGGACCATGTATCTCCGTTCCAGAACTGATGACATTAAGCTCAAAGATACTATCAGGCCTCCTACCTGGCCTATACGTTCTTGATAGACCTGCAAGCAGAATCGGTGCAAGATTGATGTGAAGAATAGGAATTAAGAAAAGTCCAGCAAAGAGAAAGGTAATGCCTCGCCAATGGTGCCCACACCCCCGACCCCAGCCCCCCATCCTCACGCTCAGAGGGCCTCCTGAAGGTATCTAACCCAGGGATTCCAGATCTTCTCAAATCGCTGTTGTTGGTCACGAAGGATGCTGGCCAGTTTTTCATTGACCATGATCCAAGAGATCTAGTGTTAAATTTATCGTGGGGGTTTTCCAAGCTCTCGCTATATTGATCTTAGCTGCCGAAAGAATAAAGAAGATAAGGGATCTGAGGTGTCCAGGTATTTCACTTGGGATGTCAGAAAATAAGGCTGTTTTGGCATTCTTGGGTAGGTTTGTTCCCGTCATTGAATAGATCAGATTGATATTTCTTATCCAGTATCTTTCAACTTTGGGGCACGACCACCAAGTATGGAACATAGTCCCCTCTCTTGACCACATCCCCTGAAACAAAGAGGGGATGCGTTTCTGATAAATTTTATGCAGTCGTGTCGGGACCAAATACCACCTAGACCAGGGATATGCAATTAGCGGACCTCCAGATGTTGCAGAACTACAAGTCCCATGAGGCATAGCAAGACTCTGACAGCCACAAGCATGAAATCCAGAGGCAGAGGCATGATGGGACTAGTAGTTTTGCCACAGCTGGAGGTCCGCTAATTGCATATCCCTGACCTAGACAATACCTTGTAATTAGCTTCTACCAGTTGGTACTTTGATGCTAAATACAGTTGAAATACAGCAGATAGCTACCATAACCCCGGTATTTTTAAAAAGGGCGGGCGGCACGCTATAACCAGTTCCACGCTGCCTACCGGCAATTTACGGCGGCAGTGTGGATGCTGGGCGCGAATCGCCGTAAAAAGACGGCGATCTGCGAATGGCTGCTAGGGGGCGCGCGCCCGCCGCACTCCTGAGGAGTGTGCCCGCGGCTCGGGCGGACCCGATGTCCGCTGGTGAGCCGTGATGAGCGGCCACAGGCAACGGGTAACCGCCGATGTAAACACGGCGGTTCCCCATTCTGACAGTGCGGGCATGGGTGATCTACTGATCCCTGTCACTGGGATCAGTTAGATCTCTCATGCCCATGGTAGCCCAACCCCCCCCACACTTATAACACACCCAGGGAACACAGTTAACCCCTTCACTACACCCTGATGGTTAACCCCTTCCCTGCCAATGACATTTATACAGTAATCAGTGGACATTTAAATTTCTGATCGCTGTATAAATGTCATTGGTCCCAAAAAAGTGTCAAAATGGTCCGACATGTCCGCTGCAATATCGCAGTACCGCTAAAAATCGCAGATCGCCGCAATTACTAGTAAAAAATAAAAAACCCCAGAAATGAATTCTCATCATCCGTAAACGCGGCCACTTTTGCGCAAACCAATCAATAAACGGCTATTGCAATTTTTTTTATTACAAATATAAGGAAGAATATAAAATCGGCCAAAAAAAATGTTTTTTTATATATTTTTTTTGGATTTGTATTTTAGCAAAAAGAAAGAAATTTGTTTTTTTTTTTGCAAAATGGTCGCTCTTCTTTTGTTTATAGCGGCGATCAGAAATGACGCAGAGGCGATCAAATACCACCAAAAGAAAGCTCTATTTGTGGAGGATGCAAATTTGGTTTGGGTACAACGTCGCACGACCGTGCAATTGTCAGTTAAAGCGACGCAGTGCTGAAACACAAAAAGTGCTCTGGTCCTAAAGTGCGAAATTCTTCCGGGGCTGAAGTGGTTAAGATAAGAGTGGTCTCCACGGCGGATTCACCGCGAGGTCACGCTTAACGGCGACGGGAGAGGTGCCACCCGCCGTGTCCCGGTCGTCTCCGCCGCTTACCGGAGCCGTCGGTAGCGGCAGAGACGATCCGATGTTCTCCCCTGAGAGGCTGAAATCCGAGTAAGGGAAAGATGGCCCCCTACCATTTGATGACGGAAGCGACGTCAAAAGTCACTTCCGCCCAATGGTCTTAAAGGGGAATTTTTTTTTTATTGAAAAAAAAAACGTTTTAAATTTTTTTTTTTGTATTTAAGTGTAAATGTGAGGTCTTTTTGACCCCCAGATCTCACAATAAAGAGGTCCCGTCGTGCTTTTTTTCTATTGCAAGAGATGTTCACATTCCTTGTAATAGGAATAAAAGTGACCCAATTTTTTTTTTTAAAAGGACAGTGTAAAAATAAAAAGTAAAATAAATGAGAAAAAAAAAACGTAAAGCGCCCCGTGCCCCGAGCGCGAACGCATACGTAAGTCGCGCCCGCATATGAAAGCGGTGTTCAAACCGCACATGTGAGGTATAGCCGCGATCGTTAGAGCGAAAGCAATAATTTTAGAGCTAGACCTACTCTGTAACTCAAAACCAGTAACCTGTAGAAATTTTTAAACGTTGGAAAATTTTAAGTTGCAAAGTTTGTCGCGCAATTTTGAAGCGTGACGTGTTGGGTATCAATTTACTCGGCGTAACATCATCTTTCACAATATGGAAAAAAATTGGGCTAACTTTACTCTTGTCTTATTTTTTAACTCAAAAAAGTCAAGTAAAAAAAAAAACGCATTTGGAAGACTGCTGCGCAAATACGGTGTGACGTAAAGTGTTGCAACGACCGCCATTTTATTCTCTAGGGTGTTAGAAATAATTAAAAAAAAAAATATATATATATATAATGTTTAGAGGGTCTGAGTAATTTTATAGCAAAAAACCTGATTTTAACTTGTAAACACCGAACTCCAAAAGGAGGCTCGGTCCTTAAGTGGTCTTTAAAAAATATGTTGTATGAATGTGAGAATCATTTGTCCAGTGGTTACAAATTCCGGCCATATTTAACTAACAATGGTGATTTCCCATGATCCTCACCTCCGTCTACTGACTATAAATATCTCCATCAGTAAAAATAGCATGGTATGGCCACTAGATGGAGCCAATGATCATAGGAAATACAGTATGTATTAAAAAAAGACCAATATTCATCATGGAATGAATGCGTTTCACATTTATTCCACTATTACTTAAAAAAAAAAAACAGACTTGTAAGTGTTTGCGAAATCTCCCACCACAAAATGGACATTTTTATTTTAAAAGGCCTAGAGGACTGCCTTTTAAGTGGTGGGGTTAACGCGTTTCGTCCTGGAAGACAACTTGAGAAAACAGACCTCTTGCAAGAGTTTACACCACAAAATGCACTCAGCCAATGAGAGGTAATGACTTTTTATTTTTCTCCTGCTATCAATGGCCAACGCGGTACAACACTTCATCCATGTCTTTGGTGATCTCTGATCTCCTTATGAACGGTTTCTTACATGATGAAGATCAGCCATGGAGTATATCTGAGGTGTATATCAGGGTGTGCTTCTTCCCCACATGTCCAGCAACATTCATATACAAGACATTTCCCGCACTCACTAATATACCTCCAGGGTTGTGTGGGACCCCTGATGTACAGGAAGACAGGACTTCAGTGAGGAACATTTCCATCACTTAGGACAGGAAAGTGGCTTCTTCCTCATGTGAGATCTCTGATGTCTGTAAAGATGTGATTTTATTGAAAAACTTTTCCCACACTCAGAACAGGAATACGGCTTCTCCCCTGTGTGCAATTTCTGATGATAGGAAAGATGGGACTTCACCGAAAAACATTTCCCGCACTCAAGACAGGAATATGGCTTCTCCCCTGTGTGAGATCTCTGATGTCTGGAAAGATGGAACTTCCTTGAAAAACATTTCCCGCACTCAGGACAGGAAAATGGCTTCTTCCCCGTGTGAGTCCTCTGATGTGCAGAAAAACTAGACTTCTGTGTAAAACATTTCCCGCACTCAGCACAGGTATATGGCTTCTCTCCAGTGTGGGATTTCTGATGTCTGTAAAGATGGGACTTCTGTGAAAAACATTTCTCACACTCAGAGCAGGAATACGGCTTTTCTCCAGTGTGGGATTTCTGATGTGTGTAAAGATTGGACTTCTTTGAAAAACATTTCCCACACTCAGGACAGGAATATGGCTTCTCCTTCGTGTGCAATCTCTGATGTGTGGAAAGATCTGATTTGTGTGTAAAACTTTTCCCGCACTCAGGACAGCAGAATGGCTTCTCTCCAGTGTGAGATCTCTGATGTCTGGAAAGCTCTGATTTGTGTATAAAACATTTCCCGCACTCAGAACAGGAAAGTGGCTTCTTCCCAGTGTGGGATCTCTGATGTATGTAAAGATCAGACTTCTGTGAAAAACATTTCCCACACTCAGGACAGGAATATGGCTTCTCCTCCGTGTGCAATCTCTCATGTCTGGAAACATCTGATTTGTGTACAAAACATTTCCCGCATTCAGGACAGGAATATGGCTTCTCTCCAGTGTGAGATCTCCGATGTTTGAAAAGATGAGATTTATATGTAAAACATTTCCTGCACTCAGTACAGGAATACGGCTTCTCCCCCGTGTGAGACCTTTGATGTATGACAAGTGCTGCTTTTTGTAGAAAACACTTCCCGCACCTAGAACATGCATATGGTTTTTCACCTGTGTGAGACTTCTGATGTACGACAAGTTCTGATTTCTGTAAACATTTGCCACACTCAGAACAGGAATATGGCTTCTCACCTGTATGAGATTTTTTATGATCATAAAGACCAGATTTTAAACGGAAACATTTCCCGCACTCAGTACAGGGATAGTTCTTATCTGTTGGAAGGACGGCACCGTCCCTCACAGTCTGAGGTTCCTCAGGATAGGAGGAATACAATGGTCCGGCACCGTCCCTCACAGTCTGAGGTTCCTCAGAATAGGAGGAATACAATGGTCCGGCACCGTCCCTCACAGTCTGAGGTTCCTCAGGATAAGAGGAATACGATGGTCCGGCACCGCCCCTCACAGTCTGAGGTTCCTCAGGATAAGAGGAATACGATGGTCCGGCACCGTCCCTCACAGTCTGAGGTTCCTCAGGATAAGAGGAATACGATGGTCCGGCACCGTCCCTCACAGTCTGAGGTTCCTCAGGATAAGAGGAATACGATGGTCCATCTACACTGTGTGGTGCCGGATGGACATTTGAGGTAGCCGGGTTTTCTCCTGGACTATACTGTGTGATGTCCTCATCTTCTACTTTACAGTCTGGAGACAA
>BLSH010288281.1:11416-23831 GCA_018402905.1 Glandirana rugosa
TGACCATTCAATGACAAATAATTTTCAGTCGTCGATGTGAAAAACATCGACTACTGAAAATTATTTACTTTTTTAATCACCTTGAGACGAAAGTCACAAGGTAACACGACGATATTACATGTTTGTAACTGTACGTAATGTTGTATGTAAGTGTACTCAACGAAATTCGTTGGAGTAATTCTTATTCGATAGTTGCCCCCGCACCGGCCGTCGCGATCTCTGCCGACGTATCACTCTCTCGAGGCCGAGGACATGTGACGTTTCGCTGTAGGCTTCGCTGGTATCGCCCAGAGCTGTTTCAGTCTACCGAAGGGACCATCTGACTTTGTCGAGACCCGCTATGGTCGCTTCGGATGTCGCTTTGCAGTGTACAGGAGCCGGAGCTCTCTCACTATGCAGCCGTCTCTAGCGCTGCCGGCCACGCCCCCGTTGATAGCTTATTCTTAATGAGGTTGCTTAAAGCAACTCATGTGAATGTATGTTGTAATGCATGTCAATGTTTGTACATTATAGCAGCACAATGGAACACTGAAAGCAGAGTTCCACTAATTTTTTCATTTATTAAAAGTCATCAGCTACAAAAAGTGTAGCTGCTGACTTTTAATAAACAGTAACTTACCAGTTTCCCGGTCCAGAGATGGCTGCGCCCGAAGCCTCGCTTGTCTCCTCCTCCGCCCTGCGGCACCGTCATTGTAAGTGTGGGCACCAGCCGTGGCTTCACGGCTGGGCACGCATGCGCGAGTCGTGCTGCGCCTTCCTAGTGGCCAGGCAATCTTCTGGGACACGTCACGGGTCCCAGAAGATTGCCAGAAGGGAGGGGCCGCCTAGGGGGAGAGGAGGAATCGCCTAAGCGGCCCAGAAATGGAAGGCAGAAGAGGGACAGGAAATCCCTCTGAAATCTGGGGACACACTCCCCCCCAAAAAATGACATGCCAAATGTGGCATGTAAGTGGGCGAGGAGTGCTTAAAGCGGAAGTTCCATTTTTGGGTGGAACTCCGCTTTAAGGGTGAATGGGCTCCTAATGTGATATCTAATTTATATGATTGGGTTATACACAATATGTTATGTGCTATACTGTATATAAAGAAGTCAGTGCAGTATAAATATAGTTAGTGTATAAAAAAAACTAAAACTTTAACAATTGCTCTAACAATGAAAAGCATCCTGCTTGCTTTGATACACAATGACTGCATCTAAATGCCCTTTCTCACAATGCTATGAGTTGGCCAACTTACTGAAAACAATGCATTCTCCATGTAACTTAGTTCTTATCTCAACAGTTGTTACATGGGTAGCTTGAATGGAGCTGTGTCAAAAACAGAATTCCTTCTACTAACTGAATCTAAACATTTTTTAATAATACAATAACAAAAGGTTAAAGTGTTTGTAACCTTAAATGTTATTACTCTGCCAGCCCCTTCTTGTATCCACCTATAACATGCAATGTAAGTGTATGTGGAAAACAAAGCTTCTATATACCTTTTTTGCAGATATCTTCAGGCTGGTCATGTGACTCCCGGCAGCTCTTCAAATCCTATCCGCTGATGTCAGCCAGAAAGTCACATGATCGCTGTGCTGGCCACTTGACTCCTCCCGCTGTAGCTATTAGATGGGGTGGAGAGCAGCCAGGAGTCATGTGACTGGTCTGAAGAGATCTGCAAAAAAAAGTATTTAGATGCTACGTTTTCCACACATACATACACTGCCTGTTATACCTGGATACAAGAGGGGCTGGCAGTACTTTTTTAAAAGTTTAAATACCTACTAATAGCGGCAGGAGGAGAGGGGAGGGGCGGCTCACACACAAACATTCAAAGCTGACAGGCAGGGAGGGGAGGAGGACACAAGAGAGCAGAGAAGATAGCTGCAGATGACGGAGGCACATAAAAACTGACCAGAGTGGCAGGGCTCAGCAGCCATGATAAGCCGTGGTCAGTTTAAAGTGAAGCTCAGGTATTTCAGGTGATAGAAAGGGCCAAGTTACACAGCACATGCATTGTGCTGTATAACATGCTTTAAAGGAACAGGATCCATTTTTTTAGGGTAACAAACACTTTAACAATAGAGATGAGTAAATAATGGAAAATATCCTCCACTGAAATATTGGCAGGTAAATATTAGATTTGCCTACCATAAAAAATGAACTTCTAAAAAGTGCTCTAAGACCATTTACTAGTTCATAATGTTGTTTGCAGAATGCAATGTGGCCTCCTAAATTTCCAGGTATTGCAGGGTGCAGACTCGTCATCCCCTGGGTGACTTCAGGTCATCTGGTATGATCCAATGGGTGTTCTACTTTTAATGCTGTAAGGGATTATAGGGTAGATATTCCTATTTCATGTCATTGGGCTAATTAGGAGGTAGTATATTTCCTTATTAGATCTGGTCCTAATAAGAAAATGTAGTACTTTATTATTGGAACACTGACATCACAGAGGACACCCACAGCAACCAAATTCTCTGCTAGTTCTGAATTACATGAATCAGTTTTATCATCTTGAATAAACACTATAATGGTAACTCAAAATATATGCTCAAAAGAAATACCCTATAATTTTGTATTAAGGGGTAACTCCAACTTGTAGGGGGAAAAAAATTGCAAATAAAAAATAAATTAAAATTGCATAGAAGTGTGTTATGTTTCTCATGCACTGCCAATCCTGTCAAACTTAAAATGCTAATACTAAAGTGAGCTGCTGCCTACACCTATATGTATCCCCACATAAAACCAGTATATTAAGATTTAGAAGATGTAGCGCTGCTCTCTCAGCCCAATATGAAACTAAAACAAAGTAATAGGTAAATATTGTGGCGCTGCTCCTTGTATAAGCTTATATTATGTATTATGACACAACTGGAAATTAATAAAATAAAAAAACTACTTTGTGTTCAATTATGTATCGTCAGTGAGAGCATACTCCCAGTGCTGCAATAAGTGTATCCACAAATAAATAGAAACTCCCAATTCCAATGCTAAATAATTCAAAGTAATCACCATGAATTAATACTACTGTAGTTATAACCAATAAAATAAACACTTTAACCACTTCAGCCCTGGAAGGATTTACCCCCTTTCCTGACCAGAGCACTTTTTGCGATACGGCACTGTGTCATTTTAACTGACAATTGCGTGGTCGTGCAACGCTGTACCCAAACAAAATTGACGTCCTTTTTTTCCCACAAATAGAGCTTTATTTTGATCACCTCTGTGGTTTTTATTTTTTGCGCTATAAGCAAACAGAGCGACAATTTTGAAAAAAAAAAATTTTTTTTTTTCATTTTTGCTATAATAAATATCCAAAAAATATATATAAAAAATAATTTATTCCTCAGTTTAGGCCAATATATATTCTTCTACATATTTTTGTTAAAAATAAATAAATAAATAATCGCAATAGGCGTATATTGAATGGGTTGTGCAAAAGGTATTGTGTTTACAAACTATGGGAATAGATTTATGGTATCTTTATTATTATTTTTTTTTACTAGTAATGGCGGCGATCTGCAATTTTTAGTGGGACTGCGATATTGCGGTGGACAGATCAGACACTTCTGACACTTTTTTGGGACCATTGACATTTATACAGTGATCAGAGCTAATAACCACTGATTACTGTATAAATGTCATTGGCAGTGAAGGGGTTAACACTAGGGGGCTATCAAGGGGTTAAGTGTTCCCTAGGTAGGTGTTTCTAACTGTGGGGGGACTGTAGTGACTGGGGGTGGAGAGAGAATGCTGCTTCCGATCACTGGGAACAGCAGATCTCTCTCCACTTCCCTGTCAGAACGGAGATCCATTTGTTTACATGAACGGATCCCCGTTCTGGCTCTGTGAGGAGCGATCTCGGGTAGCCGGCGGACATCACACTCACCAGCCAAGCACATAGGCTCCAGAGACGTGCCTCCAGCAACATGCATGCACCCCCTACAGTCTCTTAAAGCGCCGCCTTACATATACGGCGATTTGCGCAATAGAGCTGATTTGACGGCGGCTGGATGGAAAGTGGTTAAACCAAAAACCTGTGTGTTCAATTTTCTTGCAATCATAATCTCAGTTCCATAATGCTTCTATCCACACATATACTAGTTGGTAAATCCACAGTCCCAGGGCTACAAAGTGATCCACTAGTTATACTTTTCTCATAAAAAACACAGAAAGTGCACCAGCTGATGACTTAAGCCTCGTACACACGATCAGATTTTCGGACGACCGTTCGTTCATTTTTGTTGCATGCTAGTCTCATGTTGAAAGTGAAGAGATTACTAAGGGGGCATGGCTTGCACGCACACAGGATGGCAGCTTAAGCCCTGAACTCTCACCAACCGACTGGACTACCACAGCGAATGGCAGATTAGCGGCCCCATCGAGGTACCTGTGCATCCCTCTTAGTCCCGTGGACCCTAGCAACATGATTTCCCGCAAGAGGAAGAAGGAGAGAAGCCCAAGAAAGCTCATGGGCTTCTTTCACCCAACCGGCCCGCGGCAAGGAAGAAGCCAAGATGGCGTCGGCGGAGCAGCGGCCCACTCATCAGCAGCGTACACAGACGCTAATAGAAATAGAAGAAATATGGGGAGGATCAGCATCACCTTCTCCCCACAATTTCCCTCCTATGCCTCCGGTCTCCCAGAGCCCACCAAAATCAAGAATGTGGATGGATCCTCCACACCAGGCCAACAGCACAGTGAGTACAGATCTCCATAATGATCAAGCAATAGCCTCACTGCAATCTTCAATAGCTGCATTCCCCACAACAAGGCAGCCGGTGCTTGACACCATGATGAAGGATATGCTAGCCTCCCTGTAATCCTCCCTCATATTTAATCTATCCTCCCTAATCCATAAATTTACCACAGAGACATATGGGGGACCGGGTACACTACATTGAAAACAAAATGGAGGAATGTACTGACACAGTAAATGATCTAGTAGACGCATGTATGGAACAAAGATGACACCAATTGGATCAAGGCAAAATTAGCTGACCTCCAGGACCGCTTCAGGCATACCATTAAAGTATGGGGCATGCCAGAATTTATCCCACCCACAGAACTGCAAAATATGCCAGCACCATGTTCTCTACCCTTCTGCCGGAGTTATCTCCAACTGAGCTCACTATTGACCGCATACATAGGGTCCCTAAACCACGCCATCTTGAGGAAGCAATCCCCAGAGATGTACTCCTGAGGATTCACTTCTATTAAGCCAAAGAGCAAATCCTAGCCAAAGCAAGGACAATAACCATGTTACCAGCACTGTATTCTGATATCCTGCTATATACAGACCTATCGCAATATACATTGCAATTAAGAAGACAAATGAAAACGGTAACGAAAGCCCTCAATAGTCATAAAATAAAATACAAATGGCGACACCCAGTATGTATTCTGGCTACCCATAATGGCATACCTCACACAATCTCTACAATTGAAGGGGCATGAAACTTCTCCACTCATGGGGTATTATCCCGGATCCTCCATAAGATTCACATGATCTACACGGAAAATCCAACTCTTTTCAAATTGGGCATAACCGCGGGAACTAGAAAACGAAGTTCAAACGAGAGACCTGTCCAAACACACCAGATGAAAGCACTTAGTCCGGTCTGGGCTAACGCTCAAACATTGTTTCTCTGAACTTAACCCCCATCACTTGGTCAGCATACTCCAAGAGTTGTTTTTTGCTGACACGCTTGTACTGTTGCTTCCTCATTAGTACTTAGCTTCATACAAACCCCAGAATCCAGAAGCTGAACGTGCCCAACCAGGTATCTACAGTGCCATAAAGCTTCAAGAGCTCCTTCAACGACCTCACATTTTCTTTGTGCAATTTGGAACTTCCAAAAGAAGATCTTTCCCAACATCAACTACCACCCTCCTGTAGAAACTTCTACCAACATCTTCTAACCGCAAGTCACTACTTACTAGACAAACCACTAACACTCACAACCATGTCTGTCACCATAATGTCCTTAAATGAGAAAGGACTAAACCACCCAGAAAAATATGGAAAACAGCCTTCTCTCTTAAATGCGATATACTTTGCGATATACTTTGCGTCCAAGAAACGCACTTCGCCCAGTCTACATGCATGCAGCATGGCCATTAGTGGTGTGGTGTGTCATTCTGACACACCGCATCTCTGACCATAGTAAAGAGCATCTGTCCAAAGCTCTTTACTATGTAATCAGCTGTGACGAATCACGGCTGATCACAGTATAAACAGAAAGAGCCGTATATCGGCTTTTCCTCTACTCGTGTCTGCAGACGCGATTAGAGGAGAGCTGATCGGTGGCTCTCCTGACAGTGGGGGTCTGCGCTGATTGTTTATCAGTGCAGCCCCCTCTAGGATCACCACCCACAACCACCAGGGGGCCCACCCAGGACCGCCAGGGAGCCTACCCAGGACTGCCAGGGAGCCCAACCAGGGACCACCAGGGAAGCCCACCCAGGACCACCAGGGGTGCTTACCAAGGACCACCAGGGGTGCTTACCCAGGACCACCAGGTGTGGCAGACAACTGCCAATAGGGATGCACTCAGTGCCCATCTGTGATGCCCACCAGTGCCTCCCTAGCAGTGCTGCCTAACAGTGCCATCTATCAGTGCTGCCCATCAGTGACCACCAGTGCTGCCTATTAGTGCTCATCAGTGCCACCTATGGGTGCCCATCACTGCTGCATATCAGTGTCACCTATCCATGCCTGTCAGTGCTGCTTATCAGTGCCGCCTATCAGTGCTGCATATAAGTGCCTCATCATCAGTACCAATCAGTGCCACCTCATCAGTGCCAATCAGTACTGCCTCATCAGTGCCCATCAGTGTAGCCTCATCAGTGCCCATCAGTGAATGAGAAAACATACTTATTTACAACGATTTGTAACAGAAACAAAGAAAAACTTTTTTTTTCAAAATTTTTGGTATTTTTTTTCATTTGTAGCGCAAAAAACAAACACCAGAGGTGATCAAATACCACCAAAAGAAAGCTCTGTTTGTGGGGAAAAAAATGATAAAAATTTTGTTTGGGTACAGTGTCGCACGACTGTGCAATTGTCATTCAAAATGCAATAGTGCTGAAAGCTGAAAAGTGGTCTAGGCGGGAAGGGGGTAAGTGCCTGGTATTGAAGTGGTTAATATAGATTTGAAACTATATGAAAAGCTTATAGCGAACAGACTAATCAATATACTCCCTACTATCATTCACAGAGATCAATCAGGCTTCACGAAAGGACGCCAGTCCTTGGATGCCCCAAGAAGGATCATTAATACTATACATCATGTAGAGAAATCTCATACACCCTCCATATTTCTATCCCTTGATGCCGAAAAGGCATTCAATAGGAGTACACTGGGGATACCTTTCATCTGTACTATCCAAATTTGGGATTCATGGTCAAATTTACAAACCCATAATGGCCTTATACTCAGCCCCATCTGCCCAAGTATATGCAGCTGTTACCCTTTCAAAACCATTCCAAATCTCAAACGGGATTAGGCAGGGGTGCCCCCTCTCCCTTTTAATGTTTAATCTCATAATGGAACCTTTGGTCGAGCATATTCATTATAACAAAAAAAATCTCAGGAGTTCCCATTGCAGATCAAGAGCATTGACTTATTTGCCGACAACGTAATTCTCATGATCACAAACCCCATTGCCTCCATCCAGGAGGTTCAAAAGACACTAGCCTGGTTTAGTTCAATCTCTTACTACAAAGTTAACGATACCAAATCTTACATTTTGAACCTAGGTCTCGATGCTACTACTAGTACTCTTCTCCAACAGCAATTCCCCTAAGCTTGGGCAGATCATAGTATAACGTATCTATAGTATCTCACAAAAGTGAGTACAGCCCTCACATTTTTATAAATATATTATTATATCGTTTTATGTGACAACACTGAAGAAATGACTCTTTGCTATAATGTAAAGTAGTGAGTGTACAGCTTGTATAACGGTGTTAATTTGCTGTCCCTTCAAAATAACTCAACACACAGCCATTAATGTCTAAACTGCTGGCAACAAAAGTGAGTACACCCCTAAGTAAAAATGTCCAAATTGGGCCCAACGTGTCAATATTGTCCAGCACTGCCTTAACCCTCTGGGGCATGGAGTTCACCAGGGCTTCACAGGTTGCCACTGGAGTCCTCTTCCACTCCTTCATGACGACATCACGGAGTTGGTGGATGTTAGAGACCTTGTGCTCCTCCACCATCCATTTGAGGATGCCCCGCAGATGCTCAATAGGGTTTAGGTCTGGAGACATGCTTGGCCAGTCCATCACCTTTACCCTCAGCTTCTTTAGTAAGGCAGTGGTCATCTTGGAGGTGTGTTTGGGGTTGTTATGTTGGAATACTGTCCTGCCCAGTCTCCAAAAGGGAGGGGATCATGCTCTGCTTGAGTATGTCACAGTACATGTTGGCATTCATATTTCCTTCAATGAACTGTAGCTCCCCAGTGCCGGCAGCACTCATGCAGCCCCAGACCGTGATCGCACCACCATGCTTGACTGTAGGCAAGACACACTTGTCTTTGTACTCCTCACCTGGTTTCTGCCACACACGCTTGACACCATCTGAACCAAATACGTTTATCTTGGTCTTATCAGACCACAGGACATGATTCCAGTAATCCATGTCCTTAGTCTGCTTGTCTTCAGCAAACTGTTTGTGGGCTTTCTTGTGCATCATTTTTAGAAGAGGCTTCCTTCTGGGACGACAGCCATGCAGACCAATTTGATGCAGCATACGGTGTATGATCTGAACACTGACAGGCTGACCCCTCACCCCTTTAACCTCTGCAGCAATACTGGCAGCACTCATACGTCTATTTCCCAAAGTCAACCTCTGGATATGATGCCAAGCACGTGCACTCAACCTCTTTGGTCGACCATGGCAAGGCCTGTTCTGATAATCAAAAAAAAAGAGAAAGGCGCACCAACCTAGTGCAATACTGTTTAAAATGTTTATTAAAAGAATGTGAATAAAAAAATATATACTCACAAATAGAGCAATTGAAAAGGCACAGCAATTTGTTAAAACCAAACACCGCGACTCACTGGACTACTTCAGACCTCAGCCTCAGCAGGGAGACCAGGCTACGTCCATGTGGTCAGGCTGACGTGTTTCCAGGGCGAACACTCTTCTTCAGAGCCTATAGACCAACAGACCTACCCCACCTTTATATATGCACTCATTGGTATGCTGGATGCTAAAAATGATGCCCCTCCCTTCAAGATGGGGAAGGGCTCAATCCTCTATCAGATGGCAGCAGCACACAAACCTAAACATAGAAATGATGAACATAAAAATGAATGAATATAAATCCATATGCATATCTACTTATTATAAACTATGAGCATAGGTCCTGTTAGCCAGTCATACATAATAGAAAACCTGATCGTTTAGACCGGTGTCAGCAGCTTCAATCCATTGTGTATGCTTCAGCAGAGTAAACTTTAGGGACACTACATATGATAGTGACACTCAGCGGTGTCTACACTGATAACTCCATATTGTACACTACCTTGCCACCTTAGTTGTGGATATGCATTGCATTGGTTCTTCTTGTTGGTATTGATTGTTGAATTCAGAGTTCCTCATTGCTGTGGAACACACAGTCTGTTTCTTAACCAGGAAGTGTCGGCGGAAATGCGTTCCACTGACATCACTTCCAGGTCACACAACGTCTCTCTCCACCTAGTTCCCCAGGGAGAGAGAAGCGGGACTCTGCACTGCATAGACAGGGATTGGAGAGGAGACGGACGGGTCACCACAGAGAAGAGGGACCCGCCCCCCTCCTCAAAGCTGAATGTTCCCCAACCAAACACTGTAAAGGGGGAATCATACTCGCTGATTACATTAAAAATAAACATATTCCTTGCAAATCAGCACCAGTGTGGTCATCTTGAATACCAGAACCATTAACCACATATACCTATAGTGACAATGATTCGGGCCCAATACACTCCATAATAGTCAGACCCTAATAGCCCAGTGGGAGCCTGATCTTGATTGAGAATAATAATAATAATAATAAATGATTGTAATACATAAAAATCATACTACATAAAAACTGCCATTTACATTTCTATATTTATATAAGAAAAAAAACATTGATCAATGAAATAAACAGATGATGACAGTCTGTAATAACACCTATCCTATACTAAAATTCCCTACCTAGGTCAGACCATACTTGTGTGCACACAAAAGGGGGGGGGCACATCTGTTTAGTCGGTTCGTTCCACAAGCATGCACTTAAAAAATATATCTAAACCAATTTGTTGGTTAACCACTTGACCACTGGGCACTTAAACCCCTTAACAACCAGACCAATTTTCAGCTTTCAGTGCTCTCACATTTTGAATGACAATTACTCAATCATGCAACACTATACCCATATGACATTTTTGTCCTTTTTTTCACATCAATAGAACTTTCTTTTGGTGGTATTTAATCACCGCTGTTTTTTTTTTTTTTTTTTGCGCTATAAATGAAAAAAGACAGAAAAAATGAATTTTTCTTCATTTCCGTTATAACATTTTGCAAATTAGTAATTTTTCTTGATAAATTTTGGCCAAAAGTTATACTGCTACATATCTTTGGTAAAAAAAAAAAACAAAATCAGTGTATATTTGGTCTTTGTGAAGGTTATAGAGTTTAGAAAGCTATGGTGCCAATCACTGTAAATTGATCACACCTGATGTACTAACAGTCTATCTCATTTCTTGAGACCCTAACAAGCCAGGAAAGTACAAATACCCCCCAAATGAACCCTTTTTGGAACACAGACATTCCAAAGTATTGAGTAAGAGGCATGGTGAGTTTTTTGAAGTTGTAATTTTTTCACTCAATTCTTTGCAAAATTGAGATTTTTTTTCCTTTGGTTTTTGTTTTCACATAATTGTCATATTAACAGTAGAGTTGAGCGGACACCTGGAACTTCGGGTTCGGCGGGTGCAGCGGAACTTCGCGAAAAAGTTTGAGTTTGGCCCCGGATTTGACCCGAACTTGACCCCGAACTCCCTTGTAGTCAATGGTGACCCGAACTTTTGGGCACTAAAATGACTCTAAAGAAGTCCTGGAAAGGGCTAGATGGCTGCAAAAGGAAGCAAAATGGGGGTAAGAGTAGGAAAAGTGCCCTGCAAACAAATGTGGATAGGGAAATAACTTAAAATCACATTAAAAAAAATGGAGGAGGAGGTGCATGTGGAGTAGGAGGTTGAGGAGGCCTCAAAAGAAGAATAAGTTCGCTTAAGTATACCAATGGCTGTGTGAGGCCGGTATAAATGTCTATTCTGCACAAGGAACAGACAAGTCTTGTGGGATCTATGCCTGGTTCATTTTAATAAACGTTAGCTTGTCCACGTTGGCTGTGAACAGGCGGCTGCGCTTGTCTGTGATCACGCCCCCTGCCGTGCTAAACACATGTTCAGACAATACACTGTCTGCAGGGCAGGCCAGCACCTCCAAGGCATGAAGGGCAAACTCAGGCCATCTGCCCAATTTGGAGACCCAGAAGTTGAATGGGGCAGACCCATCAATCAGTACGTGTAGGCGTGTGCACACATACTGTTCCACCATGTTGCTGAAATGCTGCATCCTGCTAAGACGTTGCCTATCAGCTGGTGGTGCTGTTTGTTGTGGCGTGCTTTTCCACATTTTGGCCATGCTAACCCTGCCTTCTGAGTTGCTGGCGGTGCCACAGCTGCATTGGCGACCTCTTCCTCCTCCTCTGCCTTCGCCTTGTGCTTCCACTGAGCCCCCATTGTCATTTGGGAATGCCCTCAGCAGCACGTCTACCAGCGTGCGCTTGTAGTTTGCCAACTTCCGATCGTCGTCCAGTGAGGGAATTAAGGACGGCATGTTATCATTGCAATGGGGATCCAGCAGGGTGGCCACCTAGTAAGCAGCACAAGTTACAATGTGGGCAACTCGGCTGTCATTGCGCAGGCACTGCAGAATGTAGTCGCTCATGTGTGCCAGGCTGCCCAGAGGCAAAGACAAGCTGTCCTCTGTGGGAGGTGTATCATCTGTGTCCTCCGTATCCCCCCAGCCATGCTCCAGTGATGCCCACGAGCTGCGTTGGGTGCCACCCTGCTGTGAACATGGTTCCTCCTCCTCTTCCTCCTCATCATTATCCTCATCCTCCTCATCCTCCAGAACTGTGCCCTGGCTTGAAAATGTTTTACCTGGCCTATGCTGGTGCAGGAACCCACCCTCTGAGCCACTTGTGAATGACTGGCTTGATAACCGTGGAAATTACCCCTCTTCCTCCTCCTCTTCCTCCTGTGCCACATCCTCTTCCATCATCGCCGGAAGTGTTTTTTCAAGGAGTCATAGAAGTGGGATAGTAACGCTGAGAACAGCGTCATCAGCACTGGCCATGTTGGTGGAGTACTCGAAACACCGCAATAT
>BLSH010288281.1:24805-45625 GCA_018402905.1 Glandirana rugosa
CTCACCAACAACGGTGACTCGGAGTTCGGGCCGGACCACCACATGTTATTACCCGCTTTAGAGCATCGTCGAGACCCGGATCGGCCAAATTGCGTGTAGGGAAAGGACCGCGTACACGACATAAACCAGCACGTCTTTAAAAATTTTTTGATGGGCCTATACAGTCTCGGCGACGTATTTCACGCCCGGCAAACACGCGTGAAAGTCGCAAGAGTGGGACAACGACGAGCGCACAGACGCGACGTCGCCTTGAAGCTGGAAGGACGAGTGGCGGAGGATACGCTGCACGGGTGTTCCACCCGGCAGAGCGACTGACCCGTGCGTGCTGCAGCTGAAACTCCACTATTGCCTGTTGCTGCTCGCACAGTCTCTCCAGCATGTGCAAGCTGGAGTTCCACCTTGTGGGCACGTCGCATAGGAGGCGGTGAGCAGGAAGGTCGAAGTTCCGCTGCAGCGCAGACACGCGAGCAGCAACAGGGTGAGAACGCTGAAAGTGCGCACAAACGGCCCGCACTTTATGCAGCGGCTCTGACATATCCGGGTAGTTTTTTAAAAATTTCTGCACGACCAAATACAGCACATGCGCCAGGAAAGGGATGTGCGTTAAACCGGCTAGGCCCAGAGCTGCTACGAGATTTCGCCCATTATTGTACACCACCAGGCCGGGCTTGAGGCTCAGTGGCAACAACCACTCATCGGTCTGTTGTTCAATGCCCATCCACAGCTCCTGTGCAGTGTGGGGTTTATCCCCCAAACATTTCAGTTTTAAAACAGCCTGCTGTCGTTTCCCCCTGGATGTGCTGATGTTGGTGGTGAAGGTGTTACGCTGACCGGATGAGGAGGTGGTGGAGGAGGAAGCGGAGTAGGAGGAGGCAACAGGAGGCAAAGAGAAATGCCCTGAAATCCTTGGTGGCAGAAGGACATGCGCCAAACTGCTATCTGACTCAGGCACACCCACCACTACATTTGCCCAGTGTGCAGTTAGCGAGATATAGCGTCCCTGCCCATGCTTACTGGTCCACATATCAGTGGTTATGTGGACCTTGCCACAGATGGCATTGCGCAGTGCACAATTGATCTTGTCCCTGACTTGTTTGTACAGGGAAGGGATGGCTCGCCTGGAAAAGTAGTGGCGGCTGGGAACCACATACTGTGGGACAGCCACCGCCATCTGGTTTTTAAAACTGTCTGTGTCCACCAGATGGAATGACAGCATTTCAAAGGCCAGGAATTTTGAAATGTTGGCATTTAGGGCCAGGGATTGCGAGTGGGTAGGGGGGGTACTTCCTCTTTCTCTCCAGTGTTTGGGAGATGGACAGCTGTAAGCTTCCATTGGACTGTGTGGAAATGCTTGGGGACAGTGGTGGACATGGTGGCGTTGCTGTCACATCGTCTTTTTGCTGGGTGGCAGGTGACAGTGGCACTGTAGAGGTGGAGGAAGAGGCCGAGGCAGCAGTAGAAGAGGAAGCAGGAGGAGCCCGAGACCTTTCTTGGATTTTGAGGTGCTTATTCCACTGCAGCTCGTGCTTTGCATGTAGATGCCTGGTCATGCAGGTTGTGCTCAGGTTTAGAACATTAATGTATCGCTTCAGGCTCTGATTGCACAGCATGCAAACTACTCGTGTCTTGTCATCAGCACATTGTCTGAAGAACTGCCATGCCAGGGAACTCCTTTGAGCTGCCTTTGGTGTGCTAGGTCCCTGGGTGCGGTGGGTAGTAGCAGGCGTACTGTCTAGGGGATGGTCGCTCCGCTTTTGCAACCTGCTTCCTCTTTTGCTGTGCTGGTGCCTCTGTGCAACCACCACCTCTTCCTCCCAACTGCACAAGTCACTCGCATGACCTTCATTCCACGTGGGGTCTAGGACCTCATCATCCTCCACATCTTCCACCCACTCTTCACCACTGCCCTCCTTGTCAGTCTAAACACTGTAGAAAGCTGGAGCAGTTGGCATCTGTGTTTCGTCATCAGAGACGTGCTGCGGTGGTGTTTCCATGTCCTCATCCTGAAACAGAAGTGGTTGGGCATCGGTGCACTCAATATCTTCCACTTCTGAGGCAGGACTATGTGGATGGCCCACGGAAAGCACACCAGCAGAGTCATCAAAAAGCATAAGAGACTGCTGCATGACTTGGGGCTCAGACTGCTTGGCTGATTTACAAGGAGCTGAGGTAAAAGACAGATGGCCATGGGGTTCAGGTGCCAACTCTGAGTTTTCAGCAAGGGACCGGGTGGGAGACAATGTGAAGAAACTGGAGGCATTGTCAGCCACCCAATCTACTATCGCCTGTACTTGTTCTGGCCTCACCATTCGTTGAGCGCCATTCGGGCCTACCATATAACGTTGAAGGTTCTGTCGGCTACTCGCACCTGAGGAAGGTGTTTCACTTGTGTGTGTAGCTGGCACAGATTGACCACGTCTTTTTTTTTTTTTAAACCAGCAATGTAGACGTACTTTTTATTTTTGTGCAAGAAATGCACCACTGGCCACAAATGTAGTATTTAGAATATATATTTTTTAAACAAGCAATGTAGAAGCACTTTTTAATTTTGCGCAAGAAATGCCCCGCTGGCCGCAAATGTAATATTTTGCAGAAAAAAAAATTGTAATTTGTCTAACTGCAATGTAAAAGCAGTATTTAAATATGCCAAGATGTTGCCAACTGAACTAACAGAACACGATTAACACGATTTTGCCCTTGCAAAAATGGCTGCAAACGCCCACCTAACAAACAGAAAAATTGCTTAGGTTTTATATGAGGCACTTTGCTTAGCAAACAAAATGCGCTCTAGCAAACAAAAATCTCCTCTAGCACCCACCCACCAATAAATCGCTGTTTTTAACTGATTTTCTAAAGCTAATCTGTCCCTCACAGCAGCAGAATCCTCTCCCTACAATAGTATGAGATGATTTTCTAAAGCTAATCTGTCCCTCACAGCAGCAGAATCCTCTCCCTACACTAGTAAGAGATCATGTGACATGCAGCACTACGTGACTCCAGCTTATATAGAGGCTGGGTCACATGATGCACTGGCCAATCACAGCCATGCCATTAGTAGGCATGGCTGTGATGGCTTCTAAGAGCAAACAAGTGAAACGCTTGTTGATTGGCTGCCCTGCAGCTATTCAAAAGGCGCAAAAAAATACCCGAACCCCAAACCCAGACTTTTTCTCAAATGTCTGGGTTCGGGACACGGACATCCTAAAGTCCGGTACGAACCCAAACTTTACAGTTTGAGTTTGCTCAACCCTAATTAACAGGTTATTTCTCACACACAGCATATGCATACCACAAATTACACCCCAAAATACATTTTACTACTCCTCCTGAGTATGGCGATACCACATGTGAGACTTTTGCACAGCGTGGCCACATACAGAGGCCCAACATGTAGGGAGCGCCATCAGGCGTTCTAAGGACATAAATTTCACATCTAATTTCCTGACTGCCTCTTGTGTTAGGTCTGCCAGGAACCCCAACTATCACTTTAGTTTCCTGACCAGTAGTCTTGTTATCCCGGTATCAGGTGGAGGACGGTTGCGGTCCTCCAGCCAGAATTCTGGGACCTCTATGATAAGTGCAAACAATCCCAATTAAGGAACAACAATAAATAATAGACTCATGGTTAGTAACAAATCCGGGCGGAGGTCAAAGGGATAAACCAGAGGCAGCATCAAAGACAGGCAAGGTTCGGCAACAATCAGGCAACAAAGTACAAGAGGGTAATCCAAAGGCGTAGTCAGGAACAAGCAAAGTTAGTAACAGGCAACAAATGGCTGGCAGTAACTAAAACCTATATTCAGGCATGGCCAGGATGGGCAAGTGAGGTTTTATAGAGAACTAATTGAGGTGACTGCATAAAGCTGGCCACTGGGTGGAGCCAGAGTCACCATTAGAAAGCAGTAGATACCCCGGACTCCACAAGGATAGTAGATACTCCGTGGCTAAGGCCGTAAGGAACAGACCACAAGAACACAGGTCCCAGGATCGAAGCCCAGTCAAATTGTGACATCTTGCACTTTTGAAGATCCTGGAGCACCAGGACAATGGAAACGCCCAAAAAATTACCCCATTTTGGAAACTAAACACCCCAACGTAAATTCTAGGAGGCATAATGAGTCTTTTGAACTTGTCATTTTTTCCACAAGTTTTCGGAAAACGTGGAAAGAAAATGAAAACGCATTTTTTTTTTAAACAAAGTTGTCCATTTATACAATATTTTTAACACACAGCATGTACATAGCAAAAATTACACCCCAAAATATGGCGATACCACATGTGTGATACTTTTCCACAGCCTGGCTACATACAGAGGCCCAACATGCAGGGAGCACCGTCAGGTGTTCTAGGAGCATACATCTCAAATCTAATTTGACTACCTATTACACTATTGTGAGGCACTGTAGTGGCACAGATGGGCACTGTAGTGGCACGGATGGGCAGTGTAATGGCATGGATGTGTCACGGAGGAGAACTGATGTGGTATGGATGAGCATGAATGAGGCACAAATGAGCCATGGATGGGGATGGATGAGCACGGGTGGGGATGACTGGGCACAGAAGATGATGACTGAGCATGGATGGGATGACTGAGCATGGATGGGGATGACTGAGCACGGATGGGGATGACTGAACATGGATGGGGATGACTGAGCATGGATGGGGATGGATTGGCATGGATGGGAATAACTGAGCATGGATGGGGATGGATGAGCACAGATGGGGATGGATGAGCATGGATGGGATGACTGACCATGGATGGGGATGGATGAGCAGGGATAAGGATGACTGAGCATGGATGGGGATGGGTGAGCACAGATGGAGATGACTGAGCACGGATGGGGATGGGAGAGCATGGATGGGGATGGGTGAGCATGGATGGGGATGGGTGAGCATGGATGGGGATGGGTGAGCACGGATGAGGATGGGTGAGCACAGATGGGGATGACTGAGCACGCATGGGGATGACTGAGCGCGCATGGATGGTGAGCACGGCTGGGTGGGTGATCATGGATGGATGGATGGTTGAGCATGGATAGCTGGGTGAGCACGGATGGCTGGCTGGGTGAGCATGGATGGCTGGCTGAGTGAGCATGGATGGCTGGCTGGGTGAGCATGGTGGGTGAGCATGGGTGGCTGGGTGAGCATGAATGGCTGGCTGGATGAGTATGGCTGGGTGAGTGAATATGGATGGATGGGGGTGCAGCCTGGCACATAGCAGCATTGTGGGCCCTTCAGATCCTCTGCCCACAGCGCTGCAGCATTGATCTCTCCCCTCTCCTCTCACACTGCACCGATCGGTGCAGAGAGGGGAGAGAAAAGCCGGAACTTCTGCCGGCTTGTTTACATCTGATCGCTCCGTCATTTGACCGAGTGATCACATGGTAAAAGGCCGCTGTGAGTGACCATTCACCTTGATCCGGGAAGCACCGGGTCCGGAGGACCCTATGGTCACGGAGGTTCCCGGGTGCACACCCCAGGGGGTGCACGGGGCGTGTGATCATGGGAGGACATCATTGTACGCCTTCCCAGAGTTAAGTAATCGCCCTGTAGCCGTCATTTGGCTATGGACCGGTTGTCAAGCAGTTAATCTAAAATTGATTTCAAAATAAAAATAACAATGATAAAAATAATAAAATTGTAATACTAGTAAAGTGCATGAGCCACTATAAGTGAAAATGGTAAAACCAATAATAATAAAATGAATAACAAAAGTACCATTAACACAATATTATGGCGTGGGGGAAGGAACATAACCAAAAGACAAACAGCTAGAATACTTAGTTGATGGTATAATACATAGTCTAAAGGGAATCAACAACCAACGAGTGCCGTATTCTAGACCAATCAAATGCATTTCTATGGACCAGAATCCACAAACATCCACATCTAGAGGAGAAAAACCAAAGAGGTTGGTGATTACCTATATACATTTGTATGTATACATGTGTAAACCCCTCATTTACATAAGGAAACAGAAGGGAGGGGGAAAGGGGAGGGGGGGAGGAAAGGACCTCACTGGTATGAGGTTGCATGCGTGTAAAAGGAGGGGCATGTACACAGCGGCACCACCTCACTAACAAAACTAGACCACAGGGAGACCCATGACCCATCTAGACCATGGCGGACCCCTAACTACAACCAGCATACAACCGCCCTATCTTAAAAAAACTGAGGCAACTACAGCAGGGGCCTCCCCTGGGACAAGGGGGAATGGAACTGAACCAAAGGACACAGAAGATGACCATCACACCTAAGAGCTAGACCAGTCTAGGCTACATGACCGACTGTAATTCGATTCCTTTGTTTAACCTACCATGTTTCTCTAAAAAATGGCAAGGTACAGAATAGTTATCTTTAAGGGTTGTGATACTGCTCCTATGCTCATTCATTTTCACCCTGAGGGGACGTGAGGTGCGCCCAACATATAGGAGCCCACATGGGCAAAGGATCCCATAAACACCATAAGCGGTGCCACAGTTGATGAACCGTTGAATACTATACACCTTCCCATTGTTGACGACCACCTCTTCTTGCAATGGCACATAAAGGCACAGTTACCGCAGTTGGTCACACCATAACAATAGCTGCCCTTCTGATCAAAAAGGGTTGTCCAGGGACTAGCCAACGCATTCCTCTTATCCTTTCTTACCTTGCTAGGTGCTATCAGACTTCTGAGGTCCCTTGGGTTCCTAAAAATTACATTAGCGTGGGAGGACAGTGTACATGCAAGAAAAGGATACTGTTTGAGTACTTTCCAATTCTGTTTGAAGATCTTTTGGATTAGGGGTGCTTTGTTGTTACATTTGGTACAAAATCTGACCACTCCCCCTTGATTCGGAGTACTGGTTGGTCTATCCTGTTCTGAGTGGATCCTGTCCCGTTAAACCATTGTATGGTCTTGTTCACTGTGCTGCAGCTCAGTTTCAGGGTCTTGCCACTCTTCTTATAACCTAGGTCTTCTTTATGTAGAGCAACAATTCTTTTTTTTTAGATCCTCAGAGAGTTCTTTGCCATGAGGTGCCATGTTGAACTTCCAGTGACCAGTATGAGAGAGCGAGATCGATAACAACAAATTTAACACACCTGCTCCCCATTCACACCTGAGACCTTGTAACACTAACAAGTCACATGGTATCGATGAGTGGAAATGGCTAATTGGGCCCAATTTGGACATTTTCACGTAGGGGTGTACTTACTTTTGTTGCCAGCGGTTTAGACATTAATGGCTGTGCGTTGAGTTATTTTAAGGGGACAGCAAATGTACACTGCTATACAAGCTGTACACTCACTACTTTACATTGTAGCAAAGTTTCATTTCATCAGTGTTGTCTCATGAAAAGATAGAATTAAATATTTACAAAAATGGTGTACTTAGGGATGTACTCACTTTTGTGAGATACTGTAGGTGTGCAATTGGCCAAATCTACTAAAACATTATTCCAATATAATTTATCCCATTCCACTTTAAACTTCAGGAGGAACTCAACAGGCTGGCATCTTTTGAATTTTCGTGGATGGGATGCTTAGCGGCATTTAAAATGCTCCATCTCCCTCAAATCCTTTACCTCTTCAGAACCCTCCCAATACCCATCCCATCCAGCTACTTTATTAAGTCAATACAAACCATTCTCTCAAAATTCCTATGGCAGAGTAAAAAAGCCAGATGTTCTTATGCAAAACTAGTTAAAAACCGACAGGCGGGAGGAACTGTCCTCAGTGCTTACACAATTAAGAGAGTGGTTCCTTCCTTCCCCTGCAACATTCTGGGGGAACATAGAAGCCTCTGAAGTTCCTGGCTGTTCTCTGTAACACTGGGAGCTAAAATCCCTGCATATATTTCTCCAACCACATTAGCAACAACCAAAGCTTGGAAATCACTATTAGGGTCCTTTCACATGAGCGGATCGTTCAGGTCCGCCTGTCAGTTTTTCAGGCAGACCTGAACGGACGCTCCACTGTCCTTTATGGAGCGATGGATGTCAGCGGTGACATGTCCGCTGACATACAATACGCTCCGATCCGCCAAAAACAGACGGATGGAAACCCTATTTTCCATCCATCTGGCGGATCGGATGAACACGGACAGACCCCCCATAGAGGAGAATGGAGCTGTGACAGGTCACTTGGTGCAGAGACTGTCCTGTCATCCACAGGCTCAGCGGGGATAAACAGATGGATCCCCGCTGAGCAGCGTCAAAACGGGCTCCGCTCGTGTGAAAGGAGCCTTAAAACTCAGCTCCAACTGGCCCATCAATTCAACTATCAAAATCCCGTTAGAGACTCAACAAAATGTTATTGATTCAATATCCTATAAGAAGTGGCAGGCAAATGGATTAAATTACATCAACAATCTCTTTGACATTGACTCGTTCAAATCATTCCCCACCTTTCAAAAAGAATTTCAATTATTTAATTCAAATCTATTTTTATATGTCTGCACTGGGTAAATAATCTCCCAAATTGGCCTTATAAAATACCCCAATCTGCCTGGGTCTTCTTCAAAGTCCCCTTGCAACATCAAAAAGGGATATTACCTTCTACAATCTCCTTCAACAGAAAACATCTTTACTAAAACTAGGATCTATGTTCACTGATGAACAATGGGCTACAGCCTGCAATTCCACATACTGATATACCTTGTGGGAGCTATCAAATTATCACAACAATGGTACCTTACCCCACACAGGTTGTCTAAATTCAATAAAAATATAGATGATAAATGCTGGAGAGAATGTGGTCAGAAAGGCGACATGCTGCATATTTTTTGGAACTGCCCCAAGCTGGCACAATAGAGGAAAGAAATTTTCCTCCTGCGTTCTGAAATCTCCCAACTGAAAATACATCCACAACCTACCCTAGCCCTTCTATCTCTGGGAATAGAACAATACCCAAAGCACCTTAGACATACGTTAACCCACATTTTACTGTCAGCAAGACTTAACCTCACTAGAAACTGGAAGAACCCTATTACACCTAAACTATGGGATGTGATAGATACAACCCGCGTACATTTTATGTACGAACACGCACTTGCATTAAAGTATAAAAACATGGGCCATATATCTCAACTATGGTACCCATGGTTGGTTTGGTGTAACTCCCCAGGACAACCGTCCCCACCAATTATTACAAATCCTACCTGATAATAGTACTTAAAGCTCTTGATAATCCGAGCCCCTCCTTAGAATTATTCTTATGAATCTCTGGTTGTGAAGTATGCTGCACATCAATAGCAAACCCCTCCAAGGGGGATGGGAGGGTCTCCATCCCCGGGACAGTAATGATCCCGCTGGGGTGTTGTGGATGGTAGACCAGATTCCTAAAGGCCCAGATTCTAAGTACCCAAGCATTCTTCTATAGACGGTACAGTCCTCTCCAGATATATATCCATATAAATCCTTATATCTTTATATGACTGTAGTTATACTGCATTATTGTATTATTTTTGCAATATTATGCTATATGTACTTATGTTCATGCTCATGTTAACATTGTAACATCCTTGCATTATATTATTATTATTATTATTATTATTTCAGGTACTTGAATAGCGGTGTCAATTTACGCAGCTCTTTACATATATATATTGTTCATTCACATCAGTCCATACCCTCAAGGAGCTTACAATCTGATTAATGTTCTAAAGAACTTTTGTTATTTGTATAAATCTTGAATAAAAACTATTAAAACAAAAGTGAAGAGGTTACTCATCATACCAAAATTCTCGTATGACAGAATACAACTTCAGAAGTGACATACAGTATTGAATAGTATGTATTGAATAGCACCATACTAATGATCCGCAAATCAGCAGATCGTTCATCGGATGAAATTTTACTTCCACTTTTCGTACTGTGTGTAAGGGGCCTTTAAGGCCCATACATACGATGCAAAATTTGTACGGTAATTTTGGTTCGAAGACTGATCGCCCGAAAATCTTACCGTTAGTATGGTCCTTTCAACAGTCGATTCTGACTTTTCGGACAAAAAAATCCTGATGTGCAGACTATAAAATTTTTGTTGTACGCAAACTCATCGTCTGATTTTCGTTTAATTAGTATGGCTTTCATCCCAAAAAAATCATAAGAGCAAGACTACGCATGCTCAGAAACTAAAAAATACATACAAAACTATTCAACACATTACGTCACTTCTGAAGCTGTATTCTGTTGTACGAGAATTTTCGTTTGGTAAGTAACCTCTTCACTTGCCACATGAGACTAGCATGCAACCAAAAATGGACGGTCGGTCATCCGAAAATCTAAACGTGTGTACGAGGCTTTAGTCACTCTCAGTATCCAGAAGTTATAGTGAAATAAACAGCTTTCTTTTTAGAGCAATAATAGATAGGACTATGCAGAAAAATTAGCTAAAATCCTTGCAATGTAAATTGATCACACAGAGGGATTTTTTTTTTCACAGCAAAAGTAGTGCTACTGTTTAATGCACTCTTTATTCTCGTCCGCAGTTACCATTTGCATGTGGATTGCTATTTTCTAATGCTACTTCAATAATATTAAAACCAATGCTAAAAAAATAAATAAAAATCATGCATAAACTGTAAATTGCTATGAATTAATGTACAACTTGAAACCATTTACATATCAAAATACACAGAACAACTTGGGGAATACATTTATGGCATTCTAATTCTTTGTAACTAATCCCCAGTAGATTTTCAAAAAAGAAAATTTTTATTATTTTTGCCTCATTTTGTTTATATAATGCTACAAAAAATATAGCAAATAGCTACAGTAGGCAAAGGGGTCAAAGGGCAATACAAAGTGCAAAAAATAAATTCTGTGACTAGTCCCAGAATAGCATTAAAATAATATTTTTAAAAAAGCAACTGTTTTAAGGGCAGTGGGTTTCTCAAAGAACTTTGAACACAGAATGGGAAATGTCGGCACAAAACTTTGGGACAACCTTTTGGGGTCTGCGACCACACCCCCCCCCTTCTAAAATCTTTCTCTGTTTTCCTTTAAATCCTATTGTTAATATATGTGAATAATTATATTAGTGAATTAAGGACACTGCCCTGTTAAATAAATTTAAGGAAGCTGCTAAGGGGAGATTTCAAGCCAATAGGCATTTAAGGAATGTCCTGGAAGCTACTGTGTCTATATAAGGGGCAGGAAATCCCCCCTTTTTCCACACTATTCCAGTCAGATACCTCAGGAGAACTCCCTGCTGCTGGAATGAAGACCTCTCCTGAGGCAGATGCTTGAGAGGGCTGAAGGTGGTGGTGGCGAACCCTGGTTTAAGAAGTGTCTGGTTTAAATAGTGTTTAAATAGTGTCTTGGTTGTATCACAATTTGTCACATGCCTGATGAAGGGGTCCTGCGCGGCTCCGAAACATCGCTCTTTGCTGTAACTATGTGATCATCTATTAAAGATTGGACTCATTTGAAGATCCTGGTGTGCTGGTGACACTACCTGCTCTTATGGCATTAGCTGAGGCACAAAAAAATGTACCTTTAGGAGTTGGGAGTGAGGAGGCGGTCAGTCAGCAGGATGAAGCGGGGCCGAATGGAGAGTTGGGGAGCCGTTGCTGCCAACAGAGGAGAGGACAGAAGGAAGAAGAGAGCCATGAGGAAATAAAGATGGAAAATGAAAGCAATTCAAAGCATGTTAAAATCACTCATCTAACTGCCTTGTGTCACTCTCATTGCTCCTCCAGGATACAAGCCATGGTGATACACTCAGTTCATCTACGAGTGTGGAAATCAACCGAGGTATCACCGCTGCTTGTATCCTGGAGGAGTGGTGAGAGCCACACACGGCAGTTAGAACAGTGATTTTAACATGCTTTGAATTGCTTTTATTTTTGTAAATGCAATATGGAAGGGGGGTTGGATTAATAAATCTCAGTTTTAGTGGAATTACGCTATGAGATCATTTCTTTTATATAGGTGTAATCGCTAATGAGCTGAGGATACCCAGATAGGAATTGGGTGCCTGGGGATGAAGCGGTAGTCTATCCCTTGATCGGCTGATGATGGGTGGTGATGGGATTTAAGGATTAATAAAGGATCATAAGTCTTTCTGGTTAATTTGCAATTGATGTGAATGACTCACCTCTCACAGGGTGTGTGTGTTCAAAAGACTCACCTATTAGGGACATTTTGCATTATATGTACTTTGGAGCGCTACTAATGCTGGGATTTTTGTGGAGGTTCAAGCATTTTAGTTTAAGATGTTTACACAAACTAACTTGTCACAAAGTAACTTAAAGTGATTGTTAACCCAAACTTTTGAATCACTGCCTGCCCCTCTACTATAGCTAGGCATACTACACTGTATATGCGTTTTATTAAAATGAGGCATGTAAATACTGTTTTAGAGCTATCTTCAGGCTGGTCATGCGACTCATGGCCGCTGTACTCCTCCGATACAGGGCTACTGCAGGAGGGGCCGGGAGCTCCCTCTGACATCAGCCGAGGAGTTCACATGGCAGCCCAGCCCCTCCTGCAGTAGCCCTGCATCTGAGGTGTATAGCGGCACGAGTCACATGACCAGCCTGAAGATAGTTCTAAAATGGTATTTGCATGCCTCATTTTAATAAAACACTTATACAGTGTGGTATGCCTGGCTATAAAAAAGGGGCTGGCAGTGACAATCTCTAATATTTTATTTCTAAATAATAGCAGTGGGGGGGCAGAGACAGACACAGACATGGAGCTGACAGGCAGGGAGGGATAAGGTGAGGGGGACAGAGGAGAGCAGAGAGGAGAGCTGAGGATGATGGAGGGACATACGCTGACCACTGTAGTAAGGCCCCAGCAACCCTGATTATCGTGGTTAGCGTAGAGAGGGGACACAGGAAGTGGCAGGATCAGACTGGTTTTTTACAGTTTAGAGAGAGGCAGATTAGACAGCACAAGCACTGTACTGTTTAATTTGCTATAAGAGAACAGGATCTCTATTTTTTTTAGGTTAACAAATACTTTAATAGCAAGTACAGTACAAGTGCCTGAGACTTGCCTGAAAGAAGTTCTCCCATGCAAAGTTTCCCCTTCTGGGATTTCATGTATCAGCTATGATAAAAGAAAAAAATTGGAGAGGGGAATTCGTGGACTGGTTGTCTCTTCTCCCTTCAGCAAAGGAATTTGCACCTTCTAAAAAATCTGAGGACGATTCAGATGATGAAAAAAGTAGACGTATTACTAGGTCCCTTTTCAACTGGTTGCAAGCTTTTTGCAAATTTTGTGTAGTGACAGAGAAACATCCTGAATTATGTGCTGGTCTTTTTCAGCGTGTTGATCATGTTCTTGAAGCATTCGAGAACTTTGGTGGATTCGGATGGTTCAATAATGACTAGAGTTGAACGAACACCTGGATGTTCGGGTTCGGCGGGTCCGGCCGAACTTCGCAAAAAAGTTTGGGTTTGGTACCGAACGTTACCAGAACTTGACTCCGGACCCCGAACCCCATTGGAGTCAATGGGGACCCGAACTTTTTGGCACAAAAATGGCTGTAAAAAAGTCCTGGCAAGTGCAAGAGGGCTGCAAAAGGAAGTAAAATGGGGGTAAGAGTAGGACAAGTGCCCTACAAAAAAATGGGGATTGTGAAAATAACTTAAAATCAAATAATAAAAATAAAAATGGGAAGAGGGTGGATGTGGAGTAGGAGCCTAGAGGTTGACTAGGCCGTGACCATGGCAGTGTAGGTGGTAGTGGCTGTGGTGGAGGAGGAGGAGGAGGAGGTAGCCAACACTTTTTGTTGTTTGTTTATTTTTTTTTTTGAGGTAGCCCCCAAAATATTGAGGCATTTTCAAAAAAACAAGTATACCAATGGCTGTGTGAGGCTGGTCTAAATGTCTATTCTGCACAAGGTACAGACAAGTCTTGTGGGATCCATGCCTGGTTCATTTTAATAAAGGTTAGCTTGTCCACGTTGGCTGTGGACAGGCAGCTGTGCTTGTCTGTGATAACGCCCCTGCCGTGCTAAACACACGTTCAGACAATACACTGGCTGCAGGGCAGGCCAGCACCTCCAAGGCATAAAGGTGAAGCACAGGCCATGTGCCCAATTTGGAGACCCAGAAGTTGAATGGGGCAGACCCATCAGTCAGTACGTGTACGCGTGTGCACACATACTGTTCCACCATGTTGCTGAAATGCTGCCTCCTGCTAAGATGTTGCCTATCAGCTGGTGGTGCTGTTTGTTGTGGCGGGCTGCTGACAAAGCTTTGCCACATTTTGGCCATGCTAACCCTGCATTCTGTGGTGCTGGCGGCGGCACAGCTGCGTTGGCGGCCTCTTCCTCCTCCTCCTCTGCCTTCGCCTTGTGCTTCCACTGAGCCCCCGGTGTCATTTGGGAATGCCCTCAGCAGCGCCTCTACCAGTGTGTGCTTGTAGTCGCGCATCTTCCTCTCACGCTCCAGTGAGGGAATTAAAGACAGCACGTTGTCCTTGTAATGGGGATCCAGCAGGGTGGCCACCCAGTAATCAGAAAAAGTTACAATGTGGGCAACTCGGCTGTCGTTGCGCAGGCACTGCAGCATGTAGTCGGCCATGTGTGCCAGGCTGCCCAGAGGCAAAGACAAGCTGTCAACTGCGGGAGGTGTATCATCTGTGTCCTCCGTATCCCCCCAGCCACGCTCCAGTGATGCCCACGAGCTGCGTTGGGTGCCACCCTGCTGCGGTTCCTCCTCCTCCTCCTCATGATGATCTTCCTCGTTCTCCTCATCCTCCAGAACTGGGTCCTGGCTTGAATATTTTTGACCTGGCCTATGCTGCTGCAGGAACCCACCCTCCGAGCCACTTGGGAATGACCGACCTGATAACCGTGGAAATGACCCCTCTTCCTCCTCCTCATCCCTCCTGTGCCACATCCTCTTCCATCATGGCCTGAAGTGTTTTTTCAAGGAGACATGGAAGTGGGATAGTAACGCTGAGAACAGCGTCATCGGCACTGGCCATGTTGGTGGATTACTCGAAACACCGCAATACGGTACACAGGTCTCGCATGGAGGCCCACTCGTTGGTGGTGAAGTGGTGCTGTTCTGCAGAGCGACTGACCCATGCGTGCTGCAAGTGAAACTCCACTATTGCCTGCTGCTGCTCGCACAGTCTCTCCAGCATGTGCAAGGTGGAGTTCCACCTTGTGGGCACATTGCATAGGAGGCGGTGAGCGGGAAGGCCGAAGTTCCGCTGCAGCGCAGACAGGCGAGCAGCAACAGGGTGAGGACGCCGAAAGTGCGCACAGACGGCTCACACTTTATGCAGCAGCTCTGACATATCCGGGTAGTTTTTTAGAAATTTCTGTACCACCAAATTCAGCACATGCACCAGGCAAGGGATGTGCGTCAAACCGCCTAGGCCCAGAGCCGCTACAAGATTTCGCACATTGTCGCACACCACCAGGCCGGGCTTGAGGCTCAGTGGCAACGGTCATCAGTCTGTTGTTCAATGCCCATCCACAGCTCCTGCGCAGTGTGGGGTTTATCCCCCAAACATATCAGTTTTAAAACAGCCTGCTGTCGTTTTCCCCTGGATGTGCTGAAGTTGGTGGTGAAGGTGTTACACTGAGAGGATGAGGAGGTGGTAGAGGAGGAGGAAGCACAGTAGGAGGAGGAGGCAACAGGAGGCAAAGACAAATGCCCTGCAATCCTGGGTGGTGGAAGGACATGCACCAAATGGCTAGCTGGCTCAGGCCCACCCACCACTACATTTGCCCAGTGTGCAGTTAGCGAGATATAGCGTCCCTGCCCGTGCTTACTGGTCCATGTATCAGTGGTTATGTGGACCTTGCCACAGATTGCGTTGCGCAGTGCACACTTGATCTTGTCCCCGACTTGTTTGTGCAGGGAAGGGATGGCTCGCCTGGAAAAGTAGTGGCGGCTGGGAACCACATACTGTGGGACAGCCAACGCCGTCAGGTTTTTAAAACTGTCCGTGTCCACCAGACGGAATGACAGCATTTCAAAGGCCAGGAATTTTGAAATGCTGGCATTCAGGGCCAGGGATCGCGGGTGGGTAGGGGGGTACTTCCTCTTTCTCTCCAGTGTTTGGGAGGTAGGGATGGTGGGTTCCTATGGAGGAGAATGAGTACCCCGGCTTTGCCTGTAGCTGAAGGTGAGCCAGATACTTGGCCCACCTATAGCTTGCACATACGGCTAAAGTCTGTATCTGTGAGGTGGGTTTCCTGCAGTATTGCTATATCAGCTTTCAGTCATTTGAGGTGGTGTAGAATGGCCATTCTTTTATGGGGAGACCTCAATCCCTTAACGTTCCATGAAATTACTTTTATGGCGGGTCTAGTACTGTAAGGGGTTTTATAGGAGTAAAAGTAAAGTAAAGTATGGAGAGGTAGATGGTCCAACATTGATAAACCCAGAAAGAGATTAAAACAAAACATACCGGAAATGGAAGTTCAGACTTCTCTTTTTTTCCACATAGAGGAACACTTCTAAAAGGACAGCGTTACCGGAGATGCATCCAATGTCCCGGACACAGGCTTCGAAAAGGGTGTGCTCCCCTCGGACGCTGCAGGTATGGAGATGCATAGCAGTGTTTCGAATGGTATTAACATCCCCAGATTGGAGAAGGATCTCCAGTACGGCTGTGGGAAACTAAGACAGAGGATATGAGGATAAAACCAGTTAACGGGTCAGTTATTCATGAACAACATTAACAATATAAACAATCTAACGACAGGTTATCTGTACTGGTAGTGGGGGGGATTTAGGGGCTGGTATACTTGCGGGTAGTGAAGGCAGTCAATTGACAAGTCAAGCAGAGCTAACAGCCCCATCAAAAAGGTCCTTTGGATGAGCTTTATCGGAGATTGCTCCTACTGTTTGCGCATTACTTGGACTTGTTCGAGTAGCACGCCCTCTTTGGTGAGCCTTTCCTCAGGCTGCGTAGATCTCTTTTGCTCGGGGAAGGGGTCGGAGTAGTGACCGGCTGAGTATCCATTGGAATATGTAAATATGCCTGTATGTAGTTTAAAGCCTCCTCAGGGTGGGAGAAGGATTTGGCATCCCCTGATGTATCCGTGAAGCGTAGAATGGCTGGGTATGACAGGCTAAACGTAACACCTTTTTGATAGAGTTTAGAGCATATTGGCTGAAACGCTTTACAGCGTCGGGCCACTTCCTGGGAATAATCTGTGCATATCAATAGCTTGTGACCCTCTAGTTGCAGATTTTTGGCATTTCTGAAGGATTTCAGTATGGCTACTCTATCTGTGTAGTTTAGGTACCGCACTATCACAGGACGGGAAGTGCATCTGTCATTTGAGGGGGATCCCAAGCGATGTGCTCTTTCTACAGTGCAATTGCCCTTTATACCGAGGGCTTGTGGAAGGCGGACAGCACAGATCTCTGGCAGTGAGGTATTATTGTAGGTTTTTGGGAGGCCAATAATCCTCAAATTGTTCCTTCGAGAACGGTTCTCGAGGTCATCGATTTTGTCCAGTAAATACTATTGTGTGTTAGTTAATTGTAGTTCACTTGCCTGTGAGACTTGGAGTTCATCTTCAATGTCGGATATGTGCTGCTCAAGTTCCCCAATCCATTTGGTGTGCTCTCCCATCTCCTTTCTGAGTTGCATTATTCTTATGGAGACTGCTTTCTCCACTGCCACAGTTATTGTAGGTGAGAAGAAGGAGGTCACAGCCTGTGCCATCCTGGTGTACTGCTCCTCTGTTGGCTCAGTGGGGAGCGCAGGTGGTAAGTGAGGTGATGGCTTTGATAGCACTTGCGCTATCTCCCCTGTGTTGCGGCTCCAGCAGATGTTAATGTGTCAGTTCAGGACCCCGTTGGAATGGTGATACTGCCATGCAGGACAAGACGGTCCATTAGTGCCGGTCTGCGGGTGCTCCATGAGAGGTGAGGTGCGTGCTGTGCGCCCGTGAGCGGTGTATAATTGGCCTTAGAAGATGATGTACCCGGAGCCACCGTACCTCACTCCTTCCTAATGTGACGCTGGAACCGGAAGTCTAAAGTTGTGTCAACTTTATGATACATTAGCCAGATTGTACCAATATTGGCCCCCTCCATCAATACTAATTATCCATTTAGAGGGTAATGATTAAGCCAGGATCAGAACATTTGAATTATTATTTATGATAAGATGCGATTTGTATAGATTTAAGCTGTCTTTGCCTAATACAAAAGTTATTTTTTCTGAGTTTGTTCCAAAGCTATCCTGGTTGTGTTCCCCACAACACAGGGCTATGGAAAAAATGAGAAAAATAATAAATGGGGCAATGCTTTGTATGGTTTCTCATACAGACACATTGAGTTAGATGGAGAGCTTCCGAGCCTGTATCGTCAAGATGGGATTCACCTTTCGGACATAGGATTAGATATGTTTAATTTAGGCTTACAGAGTTGTATTGAGATAGCCATGGGTATGGGTTAGGCTGGGCTTTTCTTCAAAAAACCTGGCCGGTGGGGACGTTTTGGTAAGTTCAGTGAGATATACTTGAGTTCTAATAGCTGAGCAATATGGTTAATGTTATTTGTTCTTATTATTATTTAATAAATTAAGAATTTTGGTGATATATTATGAGATATTTGTTATTTATGGTAAACCGATAAAAGGCCATTTAATATGGAGTTGCGGCCTGCAGTCCCATGGGAAAGGTTGGCACAAAACTTTGTCTGTTTTCCTATTGTTAATTTGTGTGATTAGTTATATTAGTGAATTAAGGGCACTGTCCCTTTAAATAAATTTAAGGAATTTGCTAAGGGAGATTTCCAGCCAATAGGCATTTAAGGAATGTTCTGGGAGCTACCGGGCCTATATAAGAGGCAGGAAATCTTTTTCATCCAGTCAGATAACTCAGGAAAATTCCCCTCCTTCCATCCCTGTCGTGGTCTTTATGTGGTTTTCGTCATCCTGGATCCAGGTGTGGCGTTTTGGTAAATTCAGTGTGATATGCTCGAGGTCTAATAATTGAGCAATATGGTTAATGGAATTTGTTGTTATTTAATAAATTGAGAATTTTGGTGATATGTATGAGATATTTGTTATTTATGATAAACCAATAAAAGGCCACTAGTTTATTAGGTATGAGATATTGGGTTGCGGCCTACAGTCCCGAATAATTTTCTTTTAATATTTTTAGCTTGTCCATGTCCCTTAGTTCAGTGGTTCTCAACCCTGTCCTCAAGTACCCCCAACAGGCCATGTTTTCAGGTTTCCCTTTATCTTGCACAGGTGCTTTAAATCAGAGTCAATGACTTGGTATTTTGGACAGCTATTTGTTCATATTAAAGTGCATTTGTATAGCTAAAACTTTTTTATAGGGCAAGAAAGAGTTAAAACACCTGTCAGTTTATTTTTTGCTGTCCATATCTCATTACGGGGATTGATCTTTACTTTCTGTTTCAGAAACAAAATAAGAAAAAAACACCAAAAGAAAGCCTTGTTTGTCCTGAAAAAAAAAAAGCATACATAAATATCCATATTTATATCTATATACAGTATATATACAGTCAGGTCCATAAATATTGTGTTATTCCCTCATTATCCCATTTACAAGGAGCAGATAAAAGGTCCAGAGTTCATTTCAAGTGTGCTATTTACTTCAGAACTCATTGGACGGCGCTTCACAGTGCAGATGGACAATGACCCAAAGCATACTGCGAAAGCAACCAAAGAGGTTTTTAAGGGAAAGAAGTGGAATGTTATGCAATGGCCAAGTCAATCACCTGACCTGAATCCGATTGAGCATGCATTTCACTTGCTGAAGACAAAACTGAAGGGAAAATGCCCCAAGAACAAGTAGGAACTGAAGAGAGTTGCAGTAGAGGCCTGGCAGAGCATCATCAGGGATGAAACCCCTGGTGATGTCTATGCGTTCCAGACTTCAAGCTGTAATTGACTGCAAAAGATTTGCAACCAAGTATTAAAAAGTGAAAGTTGGATTTATGATTGTTAATCTGTCCCATTACTTTTGGTCCCTTAAAAAGTGGGAGGCACATATACAAACTGTTGTAATTCCTACACCGTTCACCTGATTTGGATGTAAATACCCTCAAATTAACCACTTCCTTACTGGGCACTTAAACCCCCCTCCTGCCCAGACCAATTTTAGGCTTTCAGCGCTGTTGCATTTTGAATGACAATTGCGTGGTCGTGCGACGATGTACCCAAACAAAATTTTTATCATTTTTTTCCCCACAAATAGAGCTTTCTTTTGGTGGTATTTGATTACCTCTGCGGTTTTTATTTGTTGCGCTATAAACAAACAAAGAGCAACAATTTTGAAAAAAGAACAATATTTTTTAACTTTTTTGCTATAATAAATATAAAAAAAATATAAAAAAAAATGATTCATCAGTTTTGGCTGATATATATTCTTCTACATATTTTTGGTAAAAAAAAATCGCAATCGGCATATTTGGTTTACGCAAAAGTAATTGCGTCTACAAACTGTGGGAATTGATTTATGACGTTTTTACTATTTTTTTTTTTTACTAGAAATGGCAGCGATCTGCGATTTTTAATGGGACTGCAATATTGCAGCGTACAGGTCAGACATTTTTGACACATTTTTGGGACCAATGACATTTATACAGCGATCAGAAATGTAAATGTCCACTGATAACTGTATAAATGTCATTGGCAGTGAAGGGGTTAACCTGAAGGGGGCAGTGAAGGGGTTAAGTGTGTTCCCTGGGTGTGTTCTTTTTTTTTTTTAAATATACTTTATTAAAGTTTTAAGTTCAATACAGAAGTTAACAAGGGCAGTTACTTTGCATTAAACAGAAGTAGATAATGGTGTGTACATAATATGTAGATATAATGTACAATTTGTCATCATAACTGGAAAAAGAGGGGGGTAGGAGGAGAAGAAGGA